>SKCR01032858.1:0-175366 GCA_019454045.1 Zanthoxylum bungeanum
GAACAAAGTGAAATTTTGCGGTAAAATTTTCGGAGTGCTAGCACGCTTTAGGAGTCTTGCGAAGGTGATAGGGAACCGCACCCATGAGCTTGGAATCACCATTCGAAAGCTTGGAGCTTGGAGCTTGGAGATGGCCGAAATCTTTGGAGGACAAAAAGCCCACTGCAGTGAGCCACCTTGGAGGAAGCTTGGAGTTTTTGTTCATCGCATCGCAAACTGATTAATGTAAGTATGATTCTGCCATATTTCATTGTTGTATTTACATGATGTTTCTTGCTTAAAATGATCCTTGGGACCTTAGAGAAACCCAACACCAAATATATGCTCAGCATTCCCAAATGTTCAGGAATGAGAAAACCCGGTTTCTTTCATGTTCATATCTAATATGAAGTCTGTCCAAAATATTTTCATGGAACCTTATTTAAAATAAGTATTGCACTGTTTAATGCGTATCCCTAGAAGGAAAATGGTAGCTCAGAGCGAATCATCAGTAACCTTACCATGTCCAACGAAGTTCGATTTCTCTGTTCGGACACACCGTCAAATTGAGGTTTTCCGAGAGGAGTCCATTATGAAATAATACTATACTCTTTCAAATATTCGAGAAACTTATTGCTTAAGTATTTTCCACCATGGTCTAACCGTGACGGTTTAATACTTTACCCAGTCTGTCTGTCTACTTTGAGTTGAAACTTAAAAGTTTCTGACTTGTGTCTCATTAAGATACATATAACCATAACGTGATGCCACATCCGCATAGGTTACAAAGTATTCATATCCACCTCTAGCCTTGCTAGATATGGGCCCACTTATATCACTATGAACGAGGGCTAACAAATCAGTGGCACTTGCACTTTTACCATGTAAAAGATGTTTTAGGCACTTTACCCAATAAACTAGATTCATAGACATTATTTAATTAAAATCAAATTCGTCCTAGTACCCACTCTTCGAAAGTGTGGATATACGAGTCTTGTTATTGTGTCCCAGACACCAATGCCATAAATAAGTCTCATCTGATTAATTCAGTTTGAGCTATTTGTTTGTCATGTTATATGTTTGAGATTCATTTATATTCAAAATATAAATACTGTTATTCAAATCTAATGTGTTTATCTCAATATCATCTTTATAAAATAAAACACTTAGTGTTCTAGAATATAAAGGTATACCCGCAACGGGTTAAACTTAGATATAGAGATAATATTTCTAGTCAAACTAGGTACATTTTAACAGTTTCCTAATTTAGGTACATACCCAAAGGGTAGTTCCTAACTTAGGTTTCTACAGTTAAAACAGCGACTCTCGTTCCGTTTCTGACTCGCAGGTTGATCTCATCTGAAGCCAGTCTCCTGCTTATCAGCAGATCCCGCACATCAGTACATATATTTATGTACCACAATCAGTATCTAAAATCCAATTTTAAAACCAGCAGTGGACATGTTTATAACAAACAAACTTGAAGCCGGTGCCTTGCCCCTCTTCACTTCCTTCATGTCTGCCTTGTCCATACGGCAGTCACGCTTCCAGTGACCCCGTTTGCCACAATTTAGGCAGACATATTGGGATATGTCCTTTGTCTTCCCAGAAGACTGTGATGATTTTGCCTTTGCCCCTTTTAGAAGCTCTGGCTCTGCCTCCTTGAGCATAGCCATCAACTCTCCAAGAGTTTACTCTGGATTCATAATGAACCTACCCCAGCTTTCGGGTATAGACTATAAGATCAAATCTTTGGTAGTCTCGGTAATGTAGGTAATGCCCAGCTAACTTAGCTGATCGATGTCAGCAATCATCCGCGACACCTAGTGCTTGACAGATGTACTCTCTGACATACGCGAGCGAAAGAGATTCTTTTGCAATTTATACTTCTAAGATCTAAGAATAAATCTATGAAGATACTTTAATTTCAACATCATGGTATTATGATCTAATCCTTAGTTTTGACGACGAAATTAAAGTGTCATTGCATCAAACATAAAGGATTGAGCACTAAAGTTATCATCACCATGAGTCTTCCAAAACTCATGCTCCACTATTTGCTCAACTTCGGGCTTAGGCCCGAGATGTCACTCTATCAAATAGAATAACTTCTCAGTTCCCAGGACTATCCTGAGGTTTTATTCCTAATCTGAAAATTAAAGCCGCTTAAAGACATTTTCACCTAGGATTATGTTTTTAAGCGCTAATCTTTCAGTTATTTTTTATTGTTATAGTCCAACTATCCAATAAATGATTTCGGGTACAATCGAATATAATGATTACTATAGTCTAACTATTTAATCAACTACTATTTGATTGATTAAATTCAAATATATTGATTACTATAATCCAATTATATAATCTACTATAAATGAAATGGTTTGAGTACAGTCCAACTGTTTAATTAAAAAAACAATTAAATATTAGTTCAACTAATATATATTTAAATAATGACGAAAAATGAAATGAGCGTATATTGGAAAGTATCTAAATGAAATTTCAAATTTAATACTTGCCTTCCACTATTTTTCGGCGAGCCTCTAACCCTCTGTGGAGTACTCGGGAAACCTAGTTTCCTAGTTGGTTAGGATCCCGTTAAATAACACACAATCTTGACTTTGGCCAACAAATTGTATGAAACTTAACTAGGTAGATCTCTAAGATCAATTGGATCCCATCCAATTCCTAGATCCAGTAGGTGGACATCCAAGTCCGAAACATATATCCAATATGTGCCAATATATCTAATATATTGCCTAACCTTTTTCCTCTAAATCAACTAAGCCTTGGCTTTGGCACAACAAGCTTAATGATTCTAGTTAAGCGTCACCCATTGACTTTGGAAAGCTTCGTAATCGATGTCGATGGACAAGAAGTGATCTTGACTTGGACAAGACATGCGATATGGAACAATACCTTCATGATTCAAACACATCCGCGATGGACAAAGATCTTGACTTTGGCCAACAAACCAGTGCTAATCTTGGATCTTGAGAGAGAATCACTCAATGGAAGGAAATCGCTTAATATTTGTTGAGGGTTTTTCGCGTAAATTGGCAACCAATTTATTATCTTTGATTAGGCCTCATCATACACCCCTAAGCATGCATTCTAAAAGCATAATAAGGCGCGATAAAATTAATAATGATATACGGATGGATATATAAAATAATTTGTTCCTAGAACAAATCTCTCTATTTCCTCTCTCCCGCTAGCACTATTCTTGCTTCTACCAATTTACATAACACTTCTAAAGAAACCTCATTTACATTGAGGGGAATATGTGAGAAGAGAAATACAATGAGAAAATTGGTAATAAGCTGGACACGCAGGTCCAATTAAATAAATTCTAAATTTATTACAACAATTTCCAAAATTGCCCTCACCCTTCTGATATCCATCTGATATCCATTATTCATACATACATCCAAGTATTCACATATAGCATGTTATCAATCAATCTAATCCAATTAATTAATCTTTGATTAATGACCATCCAATGTCAAACAACGATTTGATTTGCGCGAGTCAAACTCGTTAAGAATAAATACTCAAAGTATGTATTCTTGAATTATATCGAACTACAATTTCAAATCCAATTTAAAATTATATTCAATACTAATTCATATTTAATTCCAAATTAAATAATTACACTTTTAAAAAATGTCTTTTAGACTTGGATTCCAAATCCATCTTCATGAGTCTCAAAGGCCCAATTAGTATCCAATAATATACAATTAAAGTCCAATAGGCTTTTAATTAATTCTTTAGGCATGGGCTTTGGCAATTATGGGTCAAACCCAAGATGCCAAGGCCCAATTAGGAATCACCCTTTGCCAAAAAATCAATTTAGGCCCATTAGGCCCAATTAAATTATTTAAAGGCCCAATTGCCATATTTGGACTTTATGGAAATGGTTTTAGGCCCAATTGGATCCAACCAATTATCCTAAACCAAACTTGGCCCAACCAAGCCCATTAAGCCCAAATACAATAAATTAAATTAATTCATTATTCAAAATTATAAATTAACTCAATTCAAGTGTAATTGCCATAATTAATTAATTAATCTATTGTTTCCAAAACATCAATTTAATCTAATTAATCATGCCTAACATTTTCAATTCATGTCCAACATAAATTGAAGCGAAATCAATCTAAAACATGCTACTTAGCTCACGGCATTTGCAATAAAATTGACATCCAATTTGATTTCAATATAATTAAATCAACATTTAAGATTCATTTCATGCCAACAACACATCCAATATGTCAAATTTCAAAAAATTCCCATGAGCTTCTAGGGTTCATATTCTCGGCCAAGGTGTAATTTTTGGGGAAAATTAATCCTATCAATTTTTCACAAAATTGAAGATGCACAAATCCAATTCAACATCATTCAAACACAAACCAATAATCAATTTAGGAAAATCAAGTTCTAAACACAAAAATCCCAAATAAAGTCCATAAACCCTAAAATTCAAATCAAACTTAGATGGCTCTGATACCATTGTAAGTGTTCCTAGAACATGCCAAGATCTCTAAGTTGTGATTTGTGTGTGAATAAATCAAAGGGAGTTGCAGAATACTCACACAATTTTGATAAGTTCAACAATATTGCTAGCATAGAAACTTTAAGCATCCACATACTTTTTGTGCACTAAGAAAAATCGGGAAAATCCCTTATCCAAAACAGAATACCATCAAAGACCATAACAATCAAAGTTACAATAACAAAACTTGAAAGCCTGCAACCCAAATTTGAGAAACTGTATGTGTGACTTTAAGAGTAAATTTATTAGATTTACTTATCATATTTTTGTATGTACAGATACAATATTCTAGGGTTCTAATATCAAATTATATTCGCAATTAGAAATAATGTAAGGTAAAATTTATTTATACACGATATTACAGATCTGAAATTACCTTTTAGACCTTGTGAATTAACTAACTGTTCTTGTTTGCTTGTTTTTAGGAGAGGGTGTGATGAGAATGAGAGGTTACAAGGAATCGATTTTGAGATCTCTATGAATACAAACGGAGCAAGAGTCAGAGCAAAAAAGAGTGCATCAACGAGGTTGACAAACAATTTAGGGAGACGCGGCAAGCACGTTTCAGATAGCAGGTTTGCTCCGATTTTGATTGAGGATATGAGAGATGCAGATGAGGAAAAGGCTGTGAAAGTATGAAGAATGCAAAATTGAAAATGAAGACTGAAGAGCCTAATTGAGTTTTAGGTTTAATTCCAAAACGACGTCGTTTTGGAACTTCGAAGCGCTAAAAAATCGGATTGGATTGGATAAAATCCGATCCGATCTGAAATCTAATGAATCGAACCTTCGTGATTCGATCGGATCCAGGAGACAGATCCGATCCGATTTGATCTGATTTGATCGAATTGAATCAGACCTGACCCGATCCGTTCAGATGCCCACTCCTAATAAAAATACTACCTAATACAAAGACTATGGTAGAATACCCAAAGATAAAATAGTCAACTACCAACCATCAAGACAATGACTTATTACAATATGACACGATCTAATACCTAACCAAATAGTCTTGAAGTTGATGCCACCACAACCACTAATCTGCTCACTTGAAACATCCACAAATAACAATATATCGTGAAAAACATAAGGAATATAGAGCGCATATAAAAACAAAATGATTTTCTAATTCATGTTAAAAACAAAATGATAATCTCATGCTTGTACAAGTAGATATCCTACTCTCCCTTAATTATATGCCTCCTTAAAAGGAGATATAAAAAAACAGATATTCTACTCTCCATTTTTGTCATGAAATGACAATGGGTAAAAATAACATGTTAAACATCACATGAATAGAATATGCAGACAAACTTAACATACTCCTCCTCACTAAAATCCTTACTCAGTTAGCACAACAACAAACATGAGGTAAAAACTCAGAAATATGTAATATGAAAATATGCGATGGTGATGTACACATAAGCATACAATGAGTTAAAAAAAAATAAGGAAAAAAAAATAAGGAAAGATCAAAGCAACACTTCAAGCAAGTACAATGATACACAGTCAGTACTCAGCCGTTTATATCATGAAATATATATGCATAACTTTAGGTCATGCTAAATACTACACGTATGCATATGATATAAACACCAAAACATAGCAAATACTTGCGTGAAAAATAAGTGTACAACAATTCAAGGCTTAAGACCTTATTTTATTAGCGGGCACAACCAAATAAATCACATCTATATCACACAAAGTCCAAAACTCAAAAGAAAAGTTTCTACCGCTTCGGGCGTTCGAACGCACAACGAACGCAACTTGAACGCACATCGCGAACTGGTTTTGATGTGCAACTTAAACCACTTGTAGCTTTCTCGTCTGTTAGTCAAATCATGCATTTTTTATAAGTACGCGATCTTCTGCGAGTCTAATTTCCAATAAAACTGACCTCATGTCAATTGGAGCTCTAAATATTCTGAAATGTCCAAAAGATTGAACATCACTCTGATATTTTCATCTGAGCTTGTCCAATTGCTCCGAGATTTCATGACTCATTATAACTCAATTGAACTTGTTTTGTTACGGACGTTGCCAATAAAAATGGAACTAACAAGAGCAATGGTGATGATCATGCAGCTCAAACTTGGCTAAAATAAGCTACTCGATTAAATAATAGAAAATACTTTCCACATTTTGTCACTTGTGGGATTATAACCTCTTTACTTGATTTGGACCTCCAAGGAATAGAATCAATTTTTGTTTTTACTTCTCCAAAGTTTATAAATATACCGTGTTTAGTGAAGATTAAAGTATTTTTACATTGTTATCTAATAACCAGAGAAAAACTTGTTTTGTATACATAATAAACTCAAAACAAGTCCCAAAAAGATGTGGTTTAATGGTAAATAGTTTAAATTTTGATTGTTAGATCCTGAGTTCAACTCCAAGAAATGCATTTCTAATAAGAGTACAGGGAAGTCGGGAATTTTACATGTTCCATTTATGCCCATGTCGATTGGTTTGGCGGCGTATGTTTCCAGAAAATAAATAAAATAAAATAAACAAAAAACAAGTCAATTGCTTCTGAATTCCTAACGATTTAAACATGAAGATCCATTACACATTTCAGGAGTTGCTACTTTGGGCCTAAAGGATCCATGATGAAGGGGTCATACTTACTAATATGGGCCAACCAACCGATAGACTTTGATGGCTATTATTTGTCTTAAAATGTAACTCCCATTTGCCATTCAAACCTCTCAAGCAAAATGTTCAGCAAAAGCAGAGTGTATGTGTTTCTTCAGGGAAAAAAAAAAAAAAAAAAAAAACGTTTTGATCGACTTTATATTTTTAAAGCACCTCTACAAAATGGATTCTTTAAATCATATATGAAAGAGAACTAAACAAAAGTTTCATTTTGAAAATAATTGGAAAAGGTTTTTGAAAACTTTTCTGCTAATACTACTTTTTATGTCACTACCATATGCTGTTAATCTTTAAATATTGGGAGACAAATAGATGCTTTCTCCAAAAACAAGATAAGTTCGGTGTTTATCACAACCTTTAATCATGTTGTTTTGTAATCTTTCACTTGATAAATTATCTTAAAACTAAAAATTATATGTAAAGTTGTGAATATTAAGTGGAGAATATAGCTTTGAGGCGTATATAATATTTTCTTAAAATAATATTTGTCCTATTTTGTGTTGTAAGTTGTAGACAAATTCACTTTAGGATACAATAAAATTTTAAAGATGTGTTGACGGCGGATTTTGGTCTCAGGGTAATATGGGGAATATCACTCCCGATGAAATCCTCCTTCAATAGTGAATTTGTTTGGTTATGGGGGACCAAAGGCAAATTTAGCAAAAAAACATATAAACACACAATCAACAAAGAGATTTAACGTGGTTCGGTGGATTTGGATCCGACCTACGTCCACGGACACAAACAGGATGATACTTTTATTACTTGAACACTCCTTCGGGTCTCTTTTTGTTTTTACAAGTCAGAGCCTGATGATTTAGATCCCTAATTTTGATCTTCAACTTGTTACCCCCTTTACTATGCTCTACCCTCCTATATAATAGTGTGAGAAATCATATTCCTATTTGTACAAGAATTTCCTAGTTGAAACAATTTCATTTCCCATAAGGATTCCTAGTCAAAACTGTTCCCTTTTCCCATAAGGATTCCTAATCAAACTACATTTACTTCATTTATCCTATAGGATATTAACTTACCAGTTTTCCTCATGAAAATAGGATAACTTGTCATCTTATCCACAATGATAGGGTGTTATCTTCTGGAGCACGCCTCGCTATATGGTCGGTCTTCATGAGGTCGGTCACAATAGTTTTTTGTACTGAGAGTGCTGCTGTCGACCTGATAATTGCCCGGTCATCCAATCTTTAAGTGGTCGGGTTAATGATCTTAAGTGCTCGGCTCCTGACTCATGTGGTCGGGTCGGTATTAATGATCCGGACCAATAAGGGAATTACCCTTTTACCCCTGTCGTGCTGCTTAAATGACATAGTGCCCGGAAAACACCATCAACATCTGTCCCCTAGTTCTCGGTTCCAACGAGTATACAAGTTGTGCGGGGGCGGGAACTATAAAAAGATGGTGTGCTGATCGCCTTGCTGGTGGTCGCTCCAGAAATCACAGAGAAAAATGCATTGGCTGTAAATCTGGTCATTCCTGCCACCCCTTCATGTGCTCAGTCAACGAGGATCCCGATATCTACCCGTGGAAGAAAATGTTTTGCCCTTATGCTGATGACGATCGACTCGGTGGGACGTAACCCGATCCCGAGCTGAGAAGAACATTTGGCTCTGGGGGAATGTTACCTCCCCAGACCAATAGGAGGGCCGACCATGTGGGAGATGCTTCGATCCCATGCCGATGATAAGTCTCTCGGTGGGACGTATCCCGACCCCGAGCTGAAGAAAGACTTGGCTCTAGGGGAATGTTACATCCCCAGTCCAAAGAAGCCGACTCGGTGGGACGTAACCCGACCCCGAGCTGAAAGAAAGACTTGGCTCTGGGGGAATGTTACATCCACAGTCCAAAGAAGCCGACTTGGTGGGACGTAACCCGAACCCGAGTGAAAGAAAGACTTGGCTCTGGGGGAATGTTACATCCCCAGTCCAAAGAAGCCGACTCGGTGGGACGTAACCCGACCCCGAGCTAAAAGAAAGACTTGGATCTGGGGGAATGTTACATCCCCAGTCCAAAGAAGCCGACTCGGTGGGACGTAACCCGACCCCGAGCTGAAAGAAAGACTTGGCTATGGGGGAATGTTACATCCCCAGTCCAAAGAAGCCGACTCGGTGGGACGTAACCCGACCCCGAACTAAAAGAAAGACTTGGATCTGGGGGAATGTTACATCCCCAGTCCAAAGAAGCCGACTCGGTGGGACGTAACCCGACCCCGAGCTGAATAAACAAGCGGCCTCGGCGGAACGAAATCCAGCCCCGAGCCGAATAATCAAGCGGCCTCGGCGGAACGAAATCCAGCCCCGAGCCGAATAAACAAGTGGCCTCGGCGGAACGAAATCCAGCCCCGAGCCGAAATAAAAATTGATCTCGGCGGTACAAGAGCAGACCCCAGCCGGAAAGAAACATCGGTCTCGGCGGTACAAGAGCAGACCCGAGCCGGAAAGAAACATCGGTCTCGGAGGAACAAGAGCAGACCCGAGCCGGAAAGAAACATTGGTCTCGGCGGTATACAAGAGCAGACCCGAGCCGGAAAGAGACATCGGTATCGGCGGTACAAGAGCAGACCCGAGCGCAGGAAGAAACATCGATCTCGGCGGTACAAGAGCAGATCCGAGTCGGAAAGAAACATCGGTCTCGGCGGTACAAGAGCAGACCCGAGCCAGGAAGAAACATCGATCTCGGCGGTACAAGAGCAGACCCGAGTCGGAAAGAAACATCGGTCTCGGCGGTAAGAGCAGACCCGAGCCCGAAGGAAGAACATCGATCTCGGCGGTACAAGAGCAGACCCGAGTCGGAAAGAAAGAAACATCGGTCTCGGCGGTGGGTACAAGAGCAGACCCGAGTCGGAAAGAAACATCGATCTCGGCGGTACAAGAGCAGACCCGAGCCGGAAATAAACATCGGTCTCGGCGGTACAAGAGCAGACCCGAGCCAGGAAGAAACATCGATCTCGGCGGTACAAGAGCAGACCCGAGTCGGAAAGAAACATCGGTCTCGGCGGTACAAGAGCAGACCCGAGCTAGGAAGAAACATCGATCTCGGCGGTACAAGAGCAGACCCGAGTCGGAAAGAAACATCGGTCTCGGCGGTACAAGAGCAGACCCGAGCCAGGAAGAAACATCGATCTCGGCGGTACAAGAGCAGACCCGAGTCGGAAAGAAACATCGGTCTCGGCGGTACAAGAGCAGACCCGAGCCGTTAAAACATATATCAACAAAACGGACTCGGCGGTACAAGAGCAGACCCGAGCTAGGAAAGAAAAATCGATCTCGGCGGTACAAGAGCAGACCCGAGTCGGAAAGAAACATCGGTCTCGGCGGTACAAGAGCAGACCCGAGCCAGGAAGAAACATCGATCTCGGCGGTACAAGAGCAGACCCGAGTCGGAAAGAAACATCGGTCTCGGCGGTACAAGAGCAGACCCGAGCCGTAAAACATATATCAACAAAACGGACTCGGCGGTACAATAGCAGACCCGAGCCGTAAAACAAATACCAAAACTATTGTGTGGACCACAACAAACAAGCATAAATAAATGTCAGCTAATACAGAAGAGGTCTTACTCACATTTTTGGGATCCGTTGTCTTTCTTGCAACTCTACAAAGGTCACTACAAGTAAGACTCTTCTTAATACATCCTCTCTGCATCTCAGCATTCCATGCATCCGACCGGATGACTTCCGCTACCAACTTTGGTCGACCTCAAAAACAGAATGGTCTATGTACTCACTGAGATAGCCTTCTTTCACCAAGTCTTCCACCTACTCCCGCAGGTCTCTGCACCCATTCGTGGCATGTCCCCTTACGTTATGGTAGATACAGTAAGCCCTACTATTTCCCTCCTCAATCGGGAACCTTCTCAAATTAGGCTCGGCAACAGACATTTGTCCTGGATTTCCCGAACTATCTGGGATATAGGTTTGTTCAGGGGGGTGTATATTGTCCTTCCCGCGACACGGGTGACTTGGACAGGTGACTTCATCTCTTGAACATTACTACTCGGAGGTGTCGGTCTGAGTTTCTTCTGCTCCGGGACCGATCTCCTCAAATTCTGATCGAATCCCACTGATTGTCTGACCTGAGTATCTTAGCCTTTCGGGTGTCTACTCCCCGGACAATCTTTTTTCCTCCTCTATTAAGATAAACTTCCTGGCCAACTCCAGGGCAGTGGCATAATCCGATACGTCTTGAATCCTCAGGTGAGTCCACAACTTCCCGACCTTCAGACCTCCCTTGAGACTTTCTAGCGCTTCCGATGACTCGTACGCTCCGACCTCGAGCACCAAATTATGGTACCTTTCAATAAAATTCCTCAGGGGCTCATCATCCCCCTGCTTCATCAGTCTCAATCTCCCACCATTTTCTTTGGGACGCATGCCCCTTTGAAGTGTCGTATGAATGACTTCCTCAGTTGTGCGAAGTTGCTGATGCTCCTTGGGGCTAGGCTTCTATACCATAGAATGGCCGGTCCGGCCAGAGTTAGGGGGAACACTTTGCAGATGGCGTCCCCTGTTACCCCATGCACCTCCATTAGTAGGACGAAACCTTCAATGTGGGTTTTGGGATCGGTATGGCCCTTGTATGGTGTCATGGTCGGCATGTTGAATCTTTTTGGGAATTTTGCCGACCTTATTTCTTCTGTGAAGAGAGATTCAACCTCGTCATCCCGAGCATCTGATGTATCAGTTTTGGGGTTTACTCCCCACTTGGCCATTTCTTTTCTTAACCAAGACTTTATACTGCCATCTGTGTCACTAGCTGCCTCTCGTGGCTCCTTCGCGTCTGTCACCATGGGTGTGGCGTTCCTTATGACCTGAGACTTCCCGTCCAGTTTCACCATGCTTCATATTCCCCTTCTGGTGTCGCGGGGGCTATCATAGGAAGAATATGGTGATTGTCTCCCCTCTTCTTCTTCCCACGTATCCTCCGTTTGTAAATCTTTTTCTACCACTACGGACCTCATCCCGTAGGGACCCTTCCTCATCGGTTCATCGTCATCACTCACATCGGCGACCCTTTTTCCATCTGCTTTTTCACCTCTTCTCCGACTGGTTCCGACTTCGGGTCTTTCGTTGTTCGTTTCCTCCATTCTCTTCAGTTTGTTCATCATGGATTTCAGAAGGATTTGATTTTCCTCCCTATCTTTCCTCATATTTTCCTCCATTTTCTCCATCCAATCTGCAGCCGAGCTCCCTGATGATTGGTGGTTTCCGTCTTCCGCCATCGTCTCACTACGCGAGTTGCTTTTTGTTCGATTCCCCACAGACGGCGCCAACTGTTGACGGCGGATTTTGGTCTCAGGGTAATATGGGAATATCACTCCCGATGAAATCCTCCTTCAATAGTGAATTTGTTTGGTTATGGGGGACCAAAGGCAAATTTAGCAAAAAACATATAAACACACCAATCAACAAAGAGATTTAACGTGGTTCGGTGGATTTGGATCCGACCTACGTCCACGGACACAAACAGGATGATACTTTTATTACTTGAACACTCCTTTCGGGTCTCTTTTTGTTTTCTACAAGTCAGAGCCTGATGATTTAGATCCCTAATTTTTGATCTTCAACTTGTTACCCCCTTTACCTATGCTCTACCCTCCTATTTATAATAGTGTAGAAATCATATTCCTATTTGTACAAGAATTTCCTAGTTGAAACAATTTCATTTCCCATAAGGATTCCTAGTCAAAACTGTTCCCTTTTCCCATAAGGATTCCTAATCAAAACTACATTTACTTCATTTATCCTATTAGGATATTAAATCACCAGTTTTCCTCATGAAAATATGATAACTTTTCATCTTATCCACAATGATAGGGTGTTATCTTCTGGAGCACGCCTCGTTATATGGTCGGTCTTCATGAGGTCGGTCACAATAGTTTTTTGTACTGAGAGTGCTGCTGTCGACCTGATAATTGCCCGGTCATCCAATCTTTAAGTGGTCGGGTTAACGATCTTAAGTGCTCGGCTCCTGACTCATGTGGTCGGGTCGGTATTAATGATCCGGACCAATAAGGGAATTACCCTTTTACCCCTGTCGTGCTGCTTAAATGACATAGTGCCCGAAAAGCACCATCAATAAGGTGTAACACAATATTTTATTGAATCTATACTTGATAACTTGTAAGAGAAAATGTTATATAATTTATGAAGAATTGATTGCCTCCAAAAGACATGATTTTTAGTCATGTGTTTTGACACCAAAGGGCGCCAATTTAGTTATTTCGATTATTAACTTTACTGTTTAATTTTCGTTTCTTTCGGGGGCGTTGCTCCCTAGCCCCCACTGAGGGCTATGTGACATCGATCCATCGCGACTTGTCCGAACAGATCGATCCTCGATGCTTCAGCGTAAGACAATAACCGAACCAACATAATTTTCATATTTTATAATATCTTATATTGATAAATTAACCATCATATACTGAATATATGTTCAAATCCAACAACATTATCCTTCTTTTACCTTCTTAGGAGATATAAGTAAAACTATGATATGATAATTTATCCTCCCTAAGCTATATAATTAAGATAATAATATCCTTTTTTTTGGTTCAATAATTTTTCAAATGTTATTCTATATGAAAATTGTTGGGGTTGGTGCTCAGAGCGCCAATCCAGACCGTATTTATGTCTGATTCATGAATACGAACATCTCCATTTTCCATAATATTACTTATTTATGGTTGCACCTCTTGTTTTTATATACGTATTCGATCTGATTACGATTAGATTGAAACTAAATATTTTTAGTGATATGTATATATTAGACAAAGACCCGATAATATATAATGCAGTACACAGTTACAAAGCTAGTTTGTAATTGACATTGGGAAGTGTCACTGCTAAATGTATATTATCAAATATAGTTCCTGGTCAAGATTCATTAACACGGGTCGGTTAGTCAAATCTGTTGAGACCAGTACATGTCGTATATCGAGACTTGGTTCGATGGTTAATCCCAATGAACCATGAGTCTGGGGAGACTCGTATAGACGTGTAGGTGTTTATAGTGGATAAACACTGAACGACTCACCGAAGAATCTTAATGGATGGTACACCAACGTCAATAAGAATCTTCTCGGGTTGAGTAGTATAGTGGTCCTTCGACTTGAGATACCACTGTGGATGTATGAGACATCCTCCACACTTAGATGGCAGTCACGTCACTGATCTATTTAGATCAGACCTCCGCCTGTTCGTTGGGTGTGGACCGATCTTCAAGATATCATGTGTGTATCAAGATAGGATCCGCCATGCCACAGTATACTTAGGAAGTAAGTTCCGATTGTTATTTAGAGATTGCTAATAGATACGTTGACGGTATAATACCTATAGAGATTTGACGTTTACATCTATATCTCTGGTATTATCCGGATACCTGTGACGGAGAGATTATACGTATGCAATGACCTCGACCTGTATGATTCAGCTAGTTTATCCGTGGTCGTCATAATTTACGGGTGGATAAATTATGGACACGAAATTGGATTTTGTGACGGATATACCTGAATCTAGAGAGTCTCACTAATGAAATATACTCGTAGAGCACTAGGGCGACATTTATAAATAATGATGATTATTTATAAATCGTTTAAACATTAAACGAAAAATACATGCGAACGGGTCGAACCGTCATTTCCTAATTAATGTGTATTTGTATTTAATATATGATATTATTAAATACACATTAATAAATTGTCAAATAAAAGTATTTGACATATATCATTAATATATGTATTTGAGATATTTAAAGTAAATATAATACATATATTTGAGCTATTTGTTTTTAATTAATTAATTAATTATTTAATTGTTAAATGATTAATATAATTAAAATATAAATATCTCACCAAATGATAAAGTTAGGAAATGATTATAAGTATTTATTGTTGACTTTAAAGTAAATGAAATGGTAGTCAAATTGGATTTGACTTATTTGATATTTGTTTAAAGTGTTTAAAATTGAAACATCATTTTCCTTTAATTTTGAGTGAAATTCGGCCATGGCCTTATTAAATATAAGTGTTATATTTTTTAAGTTGCCATTGTTGACTTGTTTGGAATCATTAAAGTGTAATGATAAAAGCAAAACAAGTTGATAAACCTTTAAATGAAACAAAAGTAAAATATCTAGATATTTTATTTATTTCTCCCTAAATTTCGGCCAAGGCTCATTTTGGAGGAGGTATATATTATTTTGTTTCATTTTTAGGGTTTAACAAGTTCATTAGATACCAAATAAACATAAAAGAAGTTGAGAGAAAAGCTTGAAGGCTAAAGGAAAAAGCTTGGAAATCTTTGAGTTTTGTAAGTTTTTCTTTAAAGCTTTCAACATGGAAATTGTTTCTAACATTCTTGGCATCATTTTGTGTTGCTTTGATGTTATTTCTTCTATTATAGTTTGTGTTCATATGGTTGTGAACTTGAATGAAAGTTTGATGCATGTAAGTAAGCTTGAAATGGTTTCAAAGCTTCACTTTTGATTTTTAGAAAATCAAGTTGCCATTCTAGAGTTGGTAAGCCACTCCTTGGTGACCTAGAATTGTTCTAGAGTTGTTTTAAAGTGGTGAGGCTAGATTGGTGAAGTATTGAATGGATTAAAGTGTTGGATTTTAAAGATTTGGTAAAATTGCTCAATTTGATGAAATTGAAAAATTAGGGTTCATAACCCTCTTCAAATTTGGGGATTTTCATATATGTGATATATTATGGTATGAATATGATGCATATAAATTTTTGGGTTGATTGGATTTGATCTTGGCATGTTTTGAACAATGGGGACCAAAATGCAATTACTTGAAAATTTGGGGTACTCACAGCATTAGACTAAAAATTGGGGATTTGTGTGAAATCTGATTTTGATGCATTAGATGTGTTGAAAAACATTTTATAAATGATTTAGAAACATCCAAAATTATATTTGATAATTTTTGGGCTAAAATAATCAATTTACAAAGTTTTGGGGCGATTCAGTAATTACCAAGAAATTTGATCTCTTTTGTAATTTTTCAGAATTTGATAATCGGATAATTAAATAAATAAGTTTATTTAATTGATCCAAGAAAATATTTTGAAATCAGAAAATTTTGATTTTCCGCGATTCCGCTACATTATCGGTATTCCCCCTTAAAAATCCCAACAAAATGGTATTAGAGCGAGTCTGATTCTGGACACCCTAATATGATTAGCCCTTTAAAATCTAATGTTTGTTCTTATCTTTACTTGATACATCCATGCTTTCATTTAATTTGATTAAATTTAAAGTGTATGACACTTTATGGAACATCACCGCTTAATAAGGTTTTAAAGTAACTAGTATTTGGAATACTTGTTTCTTGGTCCGTCTTGTCAATACAGTTTATGAATATTTTTCTGTGACTACATCCGAGACCGTGCCTCTGCTGTGAGGGTGTAGCCGATAGAGATTTATTTATGCCGGATGTATATTAGATACTAGATAAATTCAAGCGAAAGCGGAATCCTGAACGTGCCCTAGCTGTCAGAGTTACGCAACTAACTTGAGTTTATCATTGACAAGTTTAACCTTGGTACGTCTCATTGTGGGCCTGCCTTAGCAGCGACAACGAGAAACGACCAGGATCGGAACCCCGGAGTTACTATTGAGTGATTGACAATTGAGTTGTCTACCTGTGAATATATGTAAGCGAGACCGTGCCTCTGCTGTGAGTCGAAATATATTCATGGGGTCCACTTCCCATTATGGAATTCGATTTAATTATTGAATTCTCATTTTTCCGTTGGGGATTGCGGTGTTACGTAAAATAGTGGGAGGCACTCCTAAGTTTAAAATATTCCATAACTTAAGTAGTGTGTATTATCATGGAAATAGCTGTTTGTTTGTTTTCCTTAATCTATATTAGATAGAATTAAACTTTTAATTCACTGCACACATATTTTGATATGTTATCTGACTTGACTCTTGGTTGCAGTTATTCTAGAATAGGTTCTAGATACTACTAGACTAGGATATTATTAGATTGGTCTAAACCATCGGGAACTGTTGTTCTGATTTTCTTCAAAAATCAAGATGGTTAATTGCAATTGTTGTGAATAGTTGAATGCAAATAGTAAAGCTAAAGAAAGGAGATGCGTATAGTTGTGTATAGAAAATATCGATTTTCACAATACTACAACTATAGGTATTGGATACCAGATCTCCCATCTAGTTATTTAAAAATATTAGTTAACGATTCTTTTGATATTTGATATCGGAACTCGCGACTATTGGATAGTTACTTGTTCTTTATAAACAATTGTTATATATTTTAAATATAACTAGTAGTGTCATTGACGTAGAGATAAACATTAAGAAAAATTATTCGGTAAATAAATAATTTAGAACGGTGCTTTATGAGTTTAATCACTTAAGCATTAGATGCTTATTCTGTATAGTAAAGGATGGTTTGATACAAGATCACACCACACATCCTTATCCATTTAATGAATATTGTATTCAGGAAGGTGATTAAAATCTCGTTTAACCAATGATTTGTCATTGGACCACCAGATTTATTTAACTGATACATTGGATGTATGTAGTTTAATAAATTGTAATTGCTTAAGATAGTTTTCTTTACTTCGTAACTTAGTTTATAAATTGTCATAACTTAGTTACGTGTTTCTGAAAGAACACATATTGAACGTCTTGAAATGATCAAGAACTTTCAATATGTTCTGATGAAACGTAGATGGAACATTTTTGACCTGTTCATATATATTCAATCTAAAGTTTTTAGAGAACTCTATCCTCAAATTCATTACATGTCTTTGAACTGTTCAAAGATTTTTGATACTATCAAACGTGTGAATTTAAAGCAATTAGTTCTAAGGTTATTCAGTGAATATGATTCTTACTCAATATAATTCTTCCACGATTCCATCTTGATGGAATTTTTCAGTGGGAGTAATTGAATCTTATATGATTTGATTCATTGATATTGAGTGTTACCGAATTAGTTTTCAATACTCTTGGGGTTATGCTCCAGTAACACTAATCCATCTCTTTAATTAATGTTCCATTATTTTCTACAGTTGCATATATGATATGTATAGGTAGAAAATTCGAATCTTGAAAAGGTTAAGATTTGAATATTTCTTTTATATAATAGTTATATAATGGAAATTACTTACACCTCGGGAGTATAAGTAAAAGTTTATCATTTATTCTATTTTATAGAATATAGTATTCTATTTGATAGAATATCTTTTCTACGATCCTAAATAATAAAATTATTTTATTACTTGGTGTGTAACATCTGATGTTAATTATTGTAGAAAAGACTTGACTTATTGAAGTCAAATGTGAGAATGATAAATTATAAATGGAACTGCGTAATTAATAAGATGAAACAACCCTTATACATCTTCTATATAAGTTTAATAGGATATCAGAATCATTTACGAGTATTTGATACTTAATGATTCTGTTGTTTTCTTACCGAAGAAAATTATCCTATAACTTATAATGGAAGCGATATTTAATATCGATTCTGGAAGTTCACCATTGAACCATAGATCTAAGATTGTTCATAGCCTACTACGATCAAGTTTTGAACTTGATTATGCTTTCATTATGAATTAGTTCATGATATGTGCTAATTATTTACGCAGCGAAAGCAGTGTGAGCTTATTAAAGGTTTGACCTTTAAAGTATGACAATGAGAAAAGTTATACTCAGCAATCTATTGTAGATTCTGAAGAAACTTGTCTCTAGTCACACTAATTGAACAATTTAAGATCTGTTGGTTAATGTTGATATTAAACTGTACATTTTAGCTAAAGAATGCAAAGTGGCATTTTTTGAATGACTTATTCAGATAAGAGATCAGTTGTGATTTCTTTGTTTGAAGAGTCCATTCTGGAATGGCCCTAGAGTTTGTGTTCTGCTGAGATCGTAGTTTAGTGTGCTAGCTTATAGAGCCTATTGTAGACTCGAATAAGTCTTCCGGAAATCTGTGTTCTCTGTTTTTGATATCGTCAGATTGTCTGATCTTGTCAAAGTATATAGAATATATATGTGATTGAAAGGGTTAGTGGGAGCGTACAAATTACTTTCTAGTGTTATATATTCTAGCAACATTATCATTATTATAGTAATAATGAGATGTTTGTAAGGTAAAAGGTTTACCTAAGTCTTCTTTACTCCGTGAAAGCAGTGGCAGTAATCTATATTATATTTGATATAAAATTTTATGTAAGATATAAAACTAAGAGACTTGTGAGATACTCCTTTTATTCGTACATTAGATATGATCTAATAAAGGACATAACTAGGCTATCTGTATGACAGTTAGTATAACTGTTGGACAGTTATTGTGTGTCTTATATAAAGTATTCATCTTTCGTAAATGATGATTCCTTTTTCGAAAGAGATATTGATTAGAATGTCTAATCAATCTTATGTATCATTTGATGATGACATAATAAATACTTTATTATGTGCGATTGTAGATATCGATTTAATTGTAATTGTTACGAGTTATTTTGATATCCTATAGACCATAGGATGGATCTTGAAACACGTTCTTTGTGATCTTTGAGATATTAAGAACGAGTTTCTAATTCATGGAGAATACAGTCTGCAACCATTAGGGTCATATTAGTTTTGAGACTAATTATGACGTTAGACAGTCTACGTCATAAAGAGTCACAAAAGATACAGTGTGAGCGTCACGAAGGATTATACTATTTAGTGGAATTAGATGCAACTTATATGAAGTATTGACTTATGAAGTTGCATAGTGACCTTATAAATTAGAAGTTTTATATTGGTGTTGTGCTTGCGGTTGTCCGCATAGTATTTTGGATTTGATCCCTGAATACTTGGACAACTCAGTAGCTGTAGCACAATACTGATGTAGTGTCTGATTCATATTAATGTATAATTTAGATTCTACAAAATATGAAAGATACTGGCTATGGGAAACGATTGGGTTTGTTTGACAAACTCATTATGTTATAGCGGACTTAATTCTTGTTGCCTACCTCTTAAGTGTTAGGTGAGCTTTTGAGGGCTATGTGTATACGATACAAATTGAGATGTATATATGATACCGTGGATTGGCACAAGAGCAAGTGGGAGAAATTGTTGGGGTTGGTGCTCAGAGCGCCAATCAAGACCGTATTTATGTCTGATTCATGAATACGAATATCCCCTTTTTCCATAATATTACTTATTTATAGTTGCACCTCTTGTTTTTATATACGTATTCGATCTGATTACGATTAGATTGAAACTAAATATTGTTAGTGATATGTATATATTAGAAAACGGTCCGATAATATATAATCCAGTACACAGTTACAAAGCTAGTTTGTAATTGACATTGGGAAGTGTCACTGCTAAATGTATATTATCAAATATAGTTCCTGTTGGGGTTTTGGGGTCGGGGCGCGGCGGATGCGCGGGTTCGGGCGATATCGTATTTTAAAACTTTTTCAAAATACCGAATAAATTAATCAATAACTAATATGAATAATTTATTCATATTTCACCTAAACCTATTTATTTAATATCAAATATTTACATAAACAAGTTGAAAACTCGCGAAACTTTTATGAAAACTGTTTTTCCGCAAAATTGCCTAAAACGCGTTTTTGACCGAACCGACTACCCGACACTTATGGAAACTGCCTAGGTCAGCTCCAATAGTTTCGGGGCAGTACACGGGCTGCCAAGACAGTGACGGAATCACTGTTTTCACAGCCGTCACCCGGTTGGTTCAAAATCCACCCGGTAACACCATTTTGGGCCGTTTTCGCTTATTTCAACCCCGAAACACTTTCCGGAAATTGTGCCGACTCCCAAATTACATCCATTACATTCTAAAACATCAATTCATCACAAAAATCAGAATCAAACTCAGACCTGTAGCAGAAACCGAATTTGCCATTTTTCATGCTTTTAATCCAAAATTCCAAGATTAATCAAATTAATCAACACACCAAATCAAGTCACCACACTATGAATCACTCTAGAACAATTCTAGGTATAAAATGAGTGGATTTTACACTCTAGAATGGCAACTTATTGTCCAAGACAATTTGAACAAAATTGGATATGAAATTCATTAATTTCATCCAATTCATTACTTAACACATACATATCTTCCATTTCCAACCACCAAAGACAAAAGCCCCAAATTCAAAGAAAAATAGGAAACCCTAGATCTCATCTAACTCAACCAAGAATAAGAAACAAATTTTCTAACTTAGGAATATTGAATATTACCTTAATCTTCCAATTTCCTAAGCTTGGTTCTTGATTTTTCTTCGTAGTTTCATCCAAACAAATTTTAGAGCTTGTTTTTGGAGAGGGAGTCCTCCATCATCAAGCAAGGAAGATGATGAAAACAGCAAGCCAGCAAAATAAACCCATATGGCCGAAACTTTAAATGGGTTTTAGGGGCAATTTTGTCAATTTTTCTATTTTAATCTTATTAAAAATATTTTCACTTTATTTCATCCAATCAAATTAAGAAAAAATAAAGTGAAATTAAAAGCCATACAAGGTGTTCCAATCATAATCCACCATTTATCATAACAATTATAATAAATGGATAAAGTTAGAAAAATTAATTATTTAATTGTTTAACATTAAATAATTAAACAATTAATTTACACAAATATATGTATTTTATTTACATTAAATAATAAATACATATATTTATGGCATGTGTCAAAATCTTATTTGATAAATAATTAATGTGTATCTAATCATATTATGTATCAAATACAAATACACAATAATTATTAGCGGACAAATTCCCTAATGCATGTGTTATCGTATAACCGATTAAACGATCCGAATTAACTCATTTAATCCGAATGAAATATTATAAATAATATGTATTATTCATATCGAGTTGCCCAAGTGCTCAACGAGTACACTTCATATTGTGGGACTCTCTAAGTTTAGGTTTATCCGTCACGAAATCTAATTTCATGTCCATAATCCACCAACTCATGGATTTTGACGACCACGGATAATCTCGCCAAACTATGCAAGCCAAGGTCATTGCATACGTATAATAATCCCTCCGTCACAGGACATCTGTATTATACCTGGATATAGATGAGAATGTCAAATCCGTTCGGTATAAGACAGTCGACTTTTAATTTATGATCAAGAAATAACACTCGAAACTGGTTTCCGATGTTATACCACGGCTATACCCTGTACACAGGACAGACGGATCCTATCTTGATACGCACTGGATATCCTGAGCATCAGTCCACACCCAACGAACAGGCGGAGGTCTGATCGTGAATAGATCGTTGACGTGACTGCCATCAAAGTATGGAGGATAACTCATATATCCCACTGTGGTGTCTCAAGTCGAAGGACCACTATGCTCGCTCAACTCGAGAAGGTTCCTATTGACGTTGGTGTACCATCTATTAGGAAGCCTTCAGTGAGTCGTTCAGTGTCTTATCAAATAAACACCTACATGTCTATACGAGTCTGCCGAGACTCATGGTTCACTGGGATAAACCATCGGACCAAGTCACGATATACGACATGTACTGGTCTCAGCGGATTTTACTAACCGACCTGTGTTAGTAAATCTTGACCAGGAACTTTATTTAAGGATATACAACTAATAGTGCGCTTCCCAATGTCAATTACAAACTACGTTGTAACTGCGCACTATATTGTAAATCCTATGGTCTTTGTCTAATATACATGTATCACTAAATCAGATTCAATTTCAATCTAATCGAGATTAGATCAAGTAAGTGTATAAAAGGCAAGGGTGCTACCAGTAAAATTGGTAATATTATGGAAAATTGAACTATCCGTATTTATGAATCGGACATAAATACGATCCGGATTTGCACTCGGAGCACTAACCCCAACAATTTCTCCCACTTTCTCTAGTGCCAATTCATGGTATCCTATACTCATCTCAATATGTATCGTATACTCATGGTCCTCAAGAGCTCACCAGCACTCAAGAGGTAGGCAAGAACAAGTAAGCCTGCTTTAACAAATCGAGTCTGTCAAACAAACCCAACCGTTTTCCTAAGCCAGCATCATTCATATTTTGTAGAATCCAAATTCCACATCAATATGACTCAGATGCTATATCAGTATTGTGATATAGCTTCTAAGTTGTCTATGTATTTGAGATCAAATCCAAATACTTTGCAGACAACCGCAAGCACAAAACTAATATCAACACTTCTAATCATTGAGGTCACTTTGCAACTTCGTAAGTCAATACTTCATAAGTTGCAACTGATTCCACTAATTCAGTAGAACCAACGGTGACACTCCCACTGCATCTTTTCTGACTTTATATGACATAGACCATCTAATGTCATCATTAGAATCAAAACTAATCTAACCTATGGTTGTTGCTGACTAATTCTCCATGAATGAGAAACTTGTTCTTAATATCTCAAAGATCACAAAGAACATGTAAACACATCTTATGGTCTACAGCATTTCAAAATAACTCGTAACAATTACGATTAATTGATATCTTTAATCGCACATATATAGTACTCATTACATCATCATCTTATGATGCATAAGATTGACTAGACATTCCAATCAATTTCTCTTTCGACAAAGGAATGATCCTTTACGAAAGATGAAAACTATATATATAAAAGACACGTTGAACTGTCAAACAGTTGTACTAACTGTCATACATCTCTAGTCTTCTTTGTTCTTTATTAGATCATATCTAATATGCGATTAATGAGAGTATCTCACAAGTCTCTTAGTTTTATATCTTATATAAACTTTATATTAATATATAGAGACTACTCCCACTGCTTCCACGGAGAAAAGAAGACTTAAGGATATATAATACTAGAAAGAAATTTGTATGCTCCCACTGACCCTACTGACAAATACGTATTCTCTATACTTCGATAAGACCAGACAATCTGACTAATATCAAAATCAGAGAACACAGATTTCCGAAAAACTTATATGAGTCTACAATAGGCTCACAAGCTAGTATATCAAACGGTGATCTTAGCTGAATACAAACTCTAGGGCCATTCCAGAACGAATTCTTCAAACAAAGAAATCACAACAGATCTCTCATTCGAAGAAATCATTCAAGAACGCCATTTTGCATTCTTTAGACAAAATACAGTTTTATATAACATTAACCAACAAATCCTTAATTGTCCAAACAGTACGCCAAGAGACAAGTTTTCTCAGAATCTACAATAGACTACTGGGTATAACTTTCCCATTGTCATACTATAAAGGTCAAACCTTTATCAAGCCTACTTCGCTTTTGCTGCGCAAACAATTTGCACATTTTATGAACTATTCATAACGAAAGCCTAATCAAGTTCTAAACTTGATCGTCGTAAGCCATGAACAATCTTAGATCTATGGTTCAATGGTAATTTCCGAAATCGATATCAAATATCGCTCCCACTATAAGTTATAGGATAATTTTCTTCGATAAGAAAACATAAGAACCATTAAGTATCAGATACTTTGTAAATGATTCTGACATCCTATTAAACTTATACAGAAATTGTCTAAGGGTCATTTTATCTTATTAATTACATAGTTCCATTACAGTTTATCACTCTCTCATTTGACTTCACAAAGTCAAATCTTTTTCTATAATCGTCAACATCCAATGTCAACCACCAAGTAACAAAATAATTTCATTACTCGGGATCATAGAAAAGATATTCTATCAAATAGAATACAATATTCTATTAGATAGAATAAATGATAAACCTTTCACTCATACCTCTGAGGCACAAGTACATTCAATTATATAACCATTATACAAACGAAAGTTTCAAATCTCAAAATTTTTAAGATTCGAATTTTCTACTATACATATCATATATGTAACAGTAGAAATAATTGGAACCTTAATTAAAGAGATGAATTATCATTACAGGAGCATAACCCCAAGAGTATTGAAAAATAATTCGATAACACTCAATATCAACGAATCAAATCATATAAGATTCTATTACTCCCACTGACCAATTCCATTACAATGGAATCACGGAAGTTTAATAATGAGTAAGAATCACATTCATAAAATAACTTCAGAACTAATTGCCTTAAATTCATGCGTTTGATCATATCAAACATCTTCGAAGAATTCAAAGACGCGCAATGAATTTCCAAAGATACAGTTTTCAACACTACAGATAAAATATCTTTGAACTATTCAAAATATTATATCCAAGTTTCATTAGTAAAATATTGACAGTTCTTGAACAATTCAAGATGTTCAACATGTTTTCTATTAGAAACACGTAACTAAGGCATGACAATTCATTAACTAAGTTATGGAGTAAAGAAAACTATCTAAGACAATTATTAATTCATTAAACCACATACATCCAATGTATTAGTTTAATAAATCTTGTGGTCTAATGACAATTATCGGTTAAATGAGATTTAATCACAACCTGAATATAATATTCATTAAATGGAAAAGGATATGTGGTGTGATCTTGTATCAGACCATCCTTTACCATAAGGAACAAGCATCTAATAATTTTATGATAAAACCTCATAACACACAGTTCTAAGTTATTTACTTTACCGAATATTTTTCTTAATGTTTATCTTTCATCAATGACACTACTAGTTATATTAAAATATGTAACAACTGTTTATACAGAACAAGTAACTATCCAATAGTCACAAGTTCCGATATCAAATATCAAAACAGTTATTAAACATTATTTTAATTAACTAGACGGGAGATCTTGTATCCAATACCTACAGTTGTAGTATTGCGAGAATCAAATTCTCTATACACAACTATACGCATCTCATTTCTTAAGCTTTATAATTTGCTTTCAATTATTCACAACGATTTCAAAATAATTGATTAGCAAACTGTGTCGGACACGTGACTTCTAAAAGTCACTAAAAGCCAAGAAACATCATTAAAGATAAACAAATACTAAAGGGATTTTCTTATGCCAGTCAAGAATCTCGAGACATGAACTATTCAAGTCAATTCTTTTCTGCATAAGAAACAATTCTAACTAGATTATCATATCCAAACACATATATCTATTTAGATTACCTAATCGTGACTTAGAAACTAAGTCACAAACCATCTCGATTTTCAAGAAAATCGGAACAACAGTTCCCGATGGTTTTAACAAATCTAACTATATCTAAGTCTGCTGTCTTTCTAGAACCTATTCTAGAACTACGCAACCATAAGTAAAGTCAGAAAACCTATATATTCAAGTAATATACTATGCAGTGGATAAGAAGCATAAATCTATAAACTATATAGATAAAAGGAAAACGAAAGCAGTAAATTCCATAAAATTATGCATCGCTTGAGTTATGGATTTTTAACCCAGCAGTGTCTCCCACTACTTTATGTAATACCGTAATCCCCAACGGACAATGGGAATTCAATAATTAAATCGAATTCCATAGTGAGAGTAGGATCCCATGAATATATTTCGACTCACAGCTTTGGCACGTTCTCGCCTACGTATATTCATTAGGTAGACAACTATTTGTCAATCACTCACTAGTGACTCCTGATTTCGGTCCTGACCATTTCTCGCTGTGACAGCTTTGGCACGTTCACAGGGAGGCGTATCAAGGCTACACTTGTCAATGACAAACTCAAGCTACCGGTGTAGTCTTGACAGCTTTGGCACGTTCAGGATTTCCACTTTCACTTGAATTTGTCTCTTATCATATAAGTTCTACCGGCGCAAATGAACTACCATCAACCATAACTGCACAGCTTTGGCACGATACAACTATAGCATCAGGAAATCATTTGCATCCGTACTGACAAGGCGGACCAAGAAACATGTATCCAATACACGTTACTTTACAGCCATATTAAAACACGGGGATTTTCCTACGGAAGCCACACTCTACATCCAATGCAGAAATTTTAATCTAAATCATTTTCTAAACATTTCAGTTCTATTTTAGAAAACATAACTCAATTTAACCATTAAATTTCGTTACATTTCCATTAGCGTAGAACTGAAAAGTAAAGAAACATATCTAGATTAAAGCATGTGAGAACATTAAAATTGGATTCATATCAAATATCAAGCATGAATAATGTAATGGATGAAGCATCAGACCCCTCTGATACCATTTTTGTTAGGGTTTTGGGGTCGGGGAGCGGCGGAAGCGCGGGTTCGCGGCGATATCGTATTTTAAAACTTTTTAAAAATCGAATAAATTAATCAATATCTAATATGAATAATTTATTCATATTTCACCTAACCTATTTATTTAATATCAAATATTAACATAAACAAGTTGAAAACTCGCGAAACGTTTACGAAAACTGTTTTTTCCGCAAAATTGCCTAAAACACGTTTTTGACCGAACCGACTACCCGACACTTATGGATACTGCCCAGGTCAGCTCCAATAGTGTCGGGGCAGTACACGGGCTGCCAAAACAGTGACGGAATCACTGTTTTCACAGCCGTCACCCGGTTGGTTCAAAATCCACCCGGTAACACCATTTTGGGCCGTTTTCGCTTATTTCAACTCCGAACACTTTTCGGAAATTGTACCGACTCCCAAATTACATCCATTACATTCTAAACACATCAATTTCATCACACAAATCAGAATCAAACTCAGACCTGTAGCAGAAACGAATTTGCCATTTTTCATGCTTTTAATAATCCAAAATTCCAAGATTAATCAAATTAATCAACACACCAAATCAAGTCACCACACATATGAAATCACTCTAGAACAATTCTAGGTTATAAATGAGTGGATTTTACACTCTATATTGGAAACTTACTGTCCAAGACAATTTGAACAAAATTGGATATGAAATTCATTAATTTCATTCCATTCATTACTTCACACATGCATATCTTCCATTTCCAACCACCAAAGACAAAAGCCCCAAATTCAAAGAAAAAATAGGAAACCCTAGATCTCATCTAACTCAACCAAGAACAAGAAACAAATTTTCTCTAACTTAGGAATATTGAATATTACCTTAATCTTCCAATTTCCTAAGCTTGGTTCTTGATTTTTCTTCATTTTTCTTTGTAGTTTCATCAAACAAATTTTAGAGCTGTTTTTGGAGAGGGAGTCAGAGCCATCATCAAGCAAGGAAGATGATGAAAACAACAAGCCAGCAATAAACCCATATGGCCGAAACTTTAAATAGGTTTTAGGGGCAATTTTGTCAATTTTTCTATTTTAATCTTATTAAAAATATTTCACTTTATTTCATCCAATCAAATTAAGACATATTAAAGTGAAATTAAAAGCCATACAAGGTGTTCCAATCATAATCCACCATTTATCATAACAATTATAATAAATGGATAAAGTTGGAAAAATTAATTATTTAATTGTTTAACATTTAAATAATTAAACAATTAATTTACACAAATATAGTATTTTATTTAATTAAATTAAAAAATAAATACATATATTTATGGCATGTGTCAAAATCTTATTTGACAAATAATTAATGTGTAATCTAATCGTATTATGTATCAAATACAAATACACAATAATATATTAGCGGATAAAATTCCCTAATGCATGTGTTTATCGTTTAACCGATTAAACGATCCGAATTAACTCATTTAATCCGGTGAAATATATATAAATAATCTGTATTATTCATATCGAGTTGCCCAAGTGCTCAACGAGTACAGTTCATATTGTGGGACTCTTTAAGTTTAGGTTTATCCGTCACGAAATCTAATTTCATGTCCATAATCCCCCCCCACTCATAGATTATGACGACCACAGATAATCTCGCCAAACTATGCAAGCCAAGGTCATTGCATACGTATAATCCCTCCGTCACAGGTCATCCGTATTATACCTGAGATATAGATGAGAACGTCAAATCCGTTCGGTATAATACAGTCGACTTTTAATTTACGATCACGAAATAACACGACTCGGAACTGGTTTCCGATGTTATACCCACCCATGGATTTACTAGATCGTAAACACGTGAGGATGTCTATACCCTGTACACAGGACTGACAGATCCTATCTTAATACGCACTGGATATCATGAGCATCAGTCCACACCCAACGAACAGGCGGAGGTCTGATCATGAATAGATCGTTGACGTGACTGCCATCAAAGTGTGGAGGATAACTCATATATCCCACTGTGGTATCTCAAGTCGAAGGACCACTATGCTCGCTCAACTCGAGAAGGTTCGTATTGACGTTGGTGTACCATCTATTAGGAAACCTTCAGTGAGTCGTTCACTGTCTTATCAATAAACCCTACATGTCTATACGAGTCTCCCGAGACTCATGTTTCACTGGGATAAACCATCGGACCAAGTCACGATATACGACATGTACTGGTCTCAGCGGATTTTACTAACCGACCTGTGTTAGTAAATCTTGACCAGGAACTTTATTTAAGGATATACAACTAATAGTGCGCTTCCCAATGTCAATTACAAACTACGTTGTAACTGCCACTATATTGTAAATCCTATGTTTTTTGTCTAATATACACGTATCACTAAATCAGATTCAGTTTCAATCTAATCAAGATTAGATCGAATAAGTGTATAAAAGACAAGGGTGCTACCAGTAAAATTGGTAATATTATGGAAAATTGAACTGTCCGTATTTATGAATCGGACATAAATACGATCCGGATTGGCACTCGGAGCACCAACCCCAACAGTTCCTGGTCAAGATTCACTAACACGGGTCGGTTAGTCAAATCGTTGAGGACCAGTACATGTCGTATATCGAGACTTGGTTCGATGGTTTATCCCAATGAATCATGAGTCTAGGGAGACTCGTATAGACGTGTAGTATGTGTTTATAATAGTGTAAACACTGAACGACTCACCGAAGATTCTAATGGATGGTACACCAACGTCAATAATAATCTTCTCGGGTTGAGTAGCATAGTGGTCATTCGACTTGAGATACCACTATGGATGTATGAGATATCCTCCACACTTAGATGGCAGTCACTGACCGGCGTAAACAAACACGTATAACGCAAGCGCACGTATCGTTCAAGTAGTATAAAATAAAATCGATCCCACGAGGACTTAATTCCTACTGTTGTTATTAATTGTTGAATCTATTTATTTACAAATATCTAATTGAGGGAGAAGAGAATGATTACTTGATTGATTTGATTGATTGTAGAATTGCTAAATAAATAAAAAACAAAGAAAATACTAATGAAAATAAAAAAAGACACAAAGATCTAGGGTTGTGAATCATTCTAATATCATTTAAAAGATGAAGTGGTTATTTCATGTTTGTGTAATAAATTGGTTTACTAACCTGGAACACTAAATTATGCAAAAACCTCTGTCGATGGTCAGACGCAAATACCCAGTTTAACCCAATTGAACCATATGTCTATGTTAACCAAATTATCTGGATTCATTAAGTTTAAGTTCCAATTATGGCTACCCTCGTCCGACACAGGTATATGTCTATCCTGTAAGGAAATCTATTAAAGGTTATCTATCCTCAATGAAGATCGTGGGCTATTAAGTCTAAGGCTGAAACCTAAAATCCCTATGTCTAGTTCATTTTAGATTTACCACATCAATCTTATTGGTGAACAGACAACAAGAAGCATTAGCTTAAGACTTAATAAATAAACCTTTAAATTACCCAAACTATAAAATAACCCCTTATAAAACGGTGATATTAGAATTCATCACAACCCCAGATAACTAACTTAGTTACGACACATAACTAGGGCTAGTAAAAACTTAAATAAAATAAAAGACATAAAGTAAAATGCTGAAAAGTAAATTGCTGAAAAGTAAATGACGAAAAGTAATGCTGAAATTAAATACTGAAAATTAAATGCTGAAAAGTAAATTGCTGAAAGTAAATTGCCTGAAAAGTAAATGCTGAAAAGTAAATTGCTGAAAGTAATTGCTGAAAAGTAAATAAAGTAAAAGTACAATAAAAGAAAATGTTGAGGTAAAAAGATCCACTTTTATTACTTCTATTTTAGATATCTCCCTTAATATAATATATTAACTTTACATGATAATTACCAACCAGCCATATAGGCGGTATCCAGATTAAGTCAAATTAATAATTAATTACCAACCGACCAATCAGGCGGTATCCAGTTTAGTCAGGTTAAAACCAATTTAAATAATTACCAACCGACCAATATGGCTGTATCCTCGTTAAGTCAGGTTTTAACTAGTTTATATATTATAATTAAGGGAGATTAATCTAAATATTAGTAATAAAAGTTTTACCTTTTACCCCAGCAAAGGGGAGTTACCTCCTCATTACTGAAAAGTAAAAAAACTGAAAATTAAAGAAAGAAAGGTACTGTACGTAAAAGTAAAATTGCGAAAGAAAAAACTGAAAAGTAAAGAAAAGAAAGTGCGAAAGCAAAAATTAATTACTAAAAGCTATAAATAAACAAACAAGATACAATCTTCTTAGTATTCTTAAGGAATTCCTTAGAAGAAAGTATGAATTTTACAAATGAAATGGCTTGGTATTTATAGGCAAAATTTTGCCTCCATCAAATCATCCACCAAATCCATTATTAATTGCTCCACTAATTGCTCCACCAAATCCATTATTAATTGCTCCACTAATCTCTTATCATGGTTTGGTGGTGATTGATTATTTTATTATTTATTTATTAATTTATTTTTTGCTTTGAAAATGATTGAAAGTGACTTTAATAATTATACACAACACACGTCTGGATGGTTCATCAATTTCGGCATGAAATCTTCAGAATTAGAAATTATTTTGTCTTTCAACGTTTGTAGATCTTTGATTCTTATTTAATCTGGAACTTGAATCAGCTCAATCTGATATCGGAGTAAAAAATTATGCCCAACATACGACAGATGCGCAAAATTGGAATTTCCAAAACTCGCAATTCGTTAAAACGCCCTTTCAAGTTTCCAATCTCCAAAATTAATATGTCAAGTCCAATTTTTGCCCCTATTTGACCACATTCGTCTAAATGATTTGATTGTTTCCCAATATTATTTTATCTGCAAAATAAAAATAAAACACATCAAAACGTTCATCAAACCAGAGAAACTAAACAAAAAAATAAGTAAAAGGGGCGGTAATTATTGATATTTTTCCGCTCATCACACCCCCAAACCTAACATTTTGCTAGTCCTCGAGCAAAACAACAAAATAAAATACAAGAAACAATTAAAATTAAACTAAGCCACTTTCGTAGGGATCACGGTTGAATTTAGCATATGCAACAAGCCTTAAACCTCTAGGTGTCCCTAGTGGACGAGTTATAGTCTCGTGAGGGCTTACAACAACGATACCCACAAACATTTTACAAAAGTAAAAAATGTAGTGAAACTAATGCACACAAAAGCAAAAAGACAAGCGAAAAAAGAATAAAAAGAAGTTAATGACTAATCATGTGAAACTTCTACTCCAAGTTACTAGTTTTTTTCTTTCTTTCTAAATTACTGAATAAGTAAATTCTCTGATTATTTTTACCATTCTCCATATACACAGCCAACAAAAATATAAACAACTCATTTTGCCCACAACAGTCATAAATGCCAGTTGATAAGAGAATAATATTTTTGTCCTAAAGTTCTATCAGATTTCACACTTTTTGTAGCAATGGAATAATTTTTCTCCTTTTCAGATTTTTTCTTTGATTTTTTTTCTCTATTTTTTTATTTATATACAATATCTTCCATCTATGAACGGAGTGTTGGGTCGGTGGCTCCCAAACCAATTGGCTTTAGGGCACCACGTGTTAAGACACCCCTAACGACTTAATTACTCGACTTCAGATATTTTGCAGCATCTTTGATCCATGTAGCAAGCTTTGGGCCAGTGACTCCCAAACCAGTTGGTTTTAGGGCACTAGGTGTTAAAACACCCTTACGACTTAAAACTCGGATCTCAGATGTTTTTTTTTTGTTTTTTTATTTTTATTTTTTTACTCCATTGCTTTTTGAGATGCTTCCTCCAATTAAACTAAAGCACTGAATATTACAAACTTTTCAATTATAACTCATGTTCGTATGTTACTATGCATATTGATAATACCTGCCAACTGAGTATATGAAGATCCATTTTAGTCAGTATTATGGAGAATTCACAAATTAAATAATTCAAAAGGAAATAAACAAATTAACTTGTTTCAAAAATGGTTTAAGAATACGTCTCAGGAGGTGAAAACCCATTACTCAGCCATCTCTTACCAATTTCACATTTTTAGTCAAAATAAAAATAAAAAAAAATGCAAAATATTTTTGTAATTTTTGAAAAATTTTCAATTTTTTTTTGTATTTTCGAAAAATTTTGAACTAAAAATAAAAAGAACACACAAACTAAAAACAAGGTACTGATCAACTAATTCCCTCCCCCAAACCTAAATGAGACATTGTCCCCAATGTTTTAAACAATAGAAGAAGAGTTTAGAAGATAGTACCTGGTTAGCTGAAATTCTACAGGAAATTAAAGGTTAAGATCCAGATTAATCCGACGCCTCTTACCACGATCGTCATCGGACCAATTTATCTTTGAAAGGATAGGGTCAACTTGTGGTTCATAGGCTAAGAGTTGGTCAATTAGATCCGGAGCAGTTCTGGCAGTAAAGAGGAGTTCTTTCATAGTTTTGACACGAACCATTTCTCCGAGCATCATCAAGAAACACACAAAGAAAATCATAAAATCCATCAACGTTGAACAGTCCAACGCGGTTTCTGGTGTATGTTCAGGTTCACCCAAGATAATACTATAAAAATTTCCTCCAATGTGCCAAGCCAAGCCACCAGCATAAAAGCATCAGCACGGTTAATCATTTCTATCAATCGTTCCGACATACCTGGCACGATTAGCTCTTCTCCGTTTGATGATCCAATAAGATTTGCCTCTGCCAAGGGTTTTGGGATGATTCCCAAAACGTGACTGCCTCCCTCCTGTACAGCCTTTGAAACGATACCCATTAGTCTAAGATTGCCTCCGCCATATATTAAGTGCATATTCCTTGCAGATAAGATTCGACCCAATTCTTGTGCTGCTTCTACGTATTGTGGCTTAGTACCAACACTACTACCACAAAACACACAGATGTTTTCAACTCGTCTTCTCGAAGTGGCTTTCATTTTCATATATTTCTTTTTTAAATCTAGATGCCTTCCAAAGTGCAATGACAAGCTGAATTTATAGTACCTGAAACGGGTGAGTAATAATAGCACTAATATCTTCCAAAGGACGATTGTTAGCCAAATAATAAAAGAAATCATGAAAGGTCAAAAAGTCTGGATCCTGTCTACGAAAATAAAGATAATTACAACTGAAAAGCAAATCAAAGCAATAATTAAGGCAATGGAATTGTGTACGCAATACGCCACTAGCTTGTATAAAAATTCATAAGGTTGCATCTCAAGAATTAATCTTTTACTCAGCCATCTCTAAAGAATTATCTCTTATTTTTTCCAAACACCTTTCCTTCTGTCTTATGCTTTGGTTGAGCTTTTCCCTACAAAAATAACACACAAAATTAAAAACTCTACAACATGTATACACAAAATATAAAAACAGAAATTACAACAAATTGCATGGGTTGCCTCCCTGCTAGCGCTAAATTTTCCGTCTTCAGCCAGACGTGACTGAAATCCAACTGTCAAGGAGGTTTCAGCGTTGTTTTGGATGTCCGATTAAAGACAATCCCATGAGCGTTGCTTTTGAATGGTCTTTTCCAACGATAAGGTAGCAGAAATTTTTTTGTCCAATTTAGTGTTTGTGCCATTTTTGATCTTTTTGTTGCACTGATTCCTGAAAGAAAGAAAGAAAGAAAATCAGGAGGTCTTGTATGGTGCTTGACTTGGAATGAAAGTTCCATTCTGTCAAGCTTTTGGGTGATATCTTTGATTTGTACTCCCCGATACAGCGATGTTTCTCCTGAATTCACTGGATCTTCAATTTTTCTGACAATTGCTCCTCCATTTGCTCTGCTTCTTGCTCCACATTTTCTTCACAGATGAATTTTAAAATTTCCTCGTTCAGTTCTTCATCTGTCATCTGTGAAAAACATGCTCCAAAATAGTTTTGCCTGAGGATGAACAAATGTTTCTGACATTAGGTCTTCATCCTCTGATACGACTGGAATGGATGGTTCAGGTAGATCTTCATCAAACATCATGGTAAAGCATGCTCCAAGATCTTCATTTTGAGGATTGAAAGTTTGATCCTCCGTTGTTGGTGCAGTTGGTACAAATAGATCAGCCTCAGCCTCATCCTCGTCAGAATCTGAATAATAAAAGTCAAATCGAGACTTTGCCTGTTCAGGCTCCTGAACTGATACCACTGGTTGTTGATACTGCTCAGCCTCCTCCTCTGTTAAGGTGTCATTGTGGATCTCTGGGTACTCGAAGACTTTGTGAGTTTCATCTGATAATTCTTCTTGAGGTAATTGTCTTGTTTGATCTGTTAGTCTCTGAATGAATTCTGATTGTCTCTGAATACTTTCAAATTGATTCTGGCATGTTTCAAGCAGTGTATCCAACTTTTCGTCTTTTTTTGACCCAATCTTTGAGCATGTCAATCATCTGATCTTCCTCTGATTGTTCTGATTGTTGATGAAGATCATTGTAGGTGGGTGGTGGATAAGATGGAAAATGTGGTTATGTGAAATGTGATGGCTCGTCATACCATGAAGGATCTTGATAGTTATGCCACCCTGGATGGTAGTTGTATTCGCAATAATCTCTAGGGTGGTTACCATTACATATGTCACATCTCCCCATTGCGTTCTGTTGAGCAAATGTGGTATTATTTGGTTCTGGCATCCAGTGATAGTTGTTGGGCTGGACAACAGGCCTCAGAAAACCGGACTGTTGCTCCCAGATTTGGGGTGTATCTTCTAGTAAAGCTCGTGATCTCTCAATCTCCCAATAATGTTCCATTTTTCAATCACCTGAAAACAAAAGAATACAAATTACAGATAAAAATAAAAAAAATTATATACAAGTAAATTAGATAGCTTCAAAATTAATAACTCAAGAAAAATAAGTCCCCCGGCAACGGCGCCAAAAACTTGACCGGCGTAAAACACACGTATAACGCAAGTGCACGTATCGTTCAAGTAGTATAAAAATATCGATCTCACAAAGACTTAATTCCTACTGTTGTTATTAATTGATGAATCTATTTATTTACAAATATCTAATTGAGGGAGAAGAGAATGATTACTTGATTGATTTGATTGATTGTAGAATTGCTAAATAAATAAAAAGACAAAAGAAAATACTAAGGAAAATAACAAAAGACACAAAGATCTAGGGTTGTGAATCATTCTAATATCATTTAAAAGATGAGTGGTTATTTCATGTCTGTGTAATAAATTGGTTTACGAACCTGGAACACTAAATTATGCAAAAGCCTATGTCGATGGTCAGACGCAAATACCCAGTTTAACCCAATTGAACCATATGTCTATGTCAACCAAATTATCTGGATTCATTAAGGTTAAGTTCCAATTATGGCTACCCCAGCCCGACAGGTATATGTCTATCCTGTAAGGAAATCTATTAAAGGGTTATCTATCCTCAAGGAAGATCGTGGGCTATTAAGTCTAAGGCTGAAACCTAAAATCCCTATGTCTAGTTCATTTTAGATTTACCACATCAATCTTAATGGTGATCAGACAACAAGAAGCATTAAGCTTAAGACTTAATAAATAATCCTTTAAATTACCCAAACTATAAAATAACCCCTTATAAAACGGTGATATTAGAATTCATCACAACCCCAGATAACTAACTTAGTTACGACACATAACTAGGGCTAGTAAAAACGTAAATAAATTAAAAGACATAAAGTAAAATGCTGAAAAGTAAAATGCTGAAAAGTAAATGACGAAAAGTAAATGCTGAAATTAAATACTGAAAATTAAATGCTGAAAAGTAAATTGCTGAAAAGTAAATTGCTGAAAAGTAATGCTGAAAAGTAAAATGCTAAAAGTAAATTGCTGAAAAGTAAATAAAGTAAAAGTACAATAAAAGAAAATGTTGAGGTAAAAAGATCCACTTTTATTACTTCTATTTTAGATATCTCTCTTAATATAATATTATTAACTTTGCATGATAATTACCAACCAGCCATATAGGCGGTATCCAGATTAAGTCAAATTAATAATTAATTACCAACCGACCAATCAGGCGGTATCCAGTTTAGTCAGGTTAAAACCAATTTAAATAATTACCAACCGACCAACATGGCGGTATCCTCGTTAAGTCAGGTTTTAACTAGTTTATATATTATAATTAAGGGAGATTAATCTAAATATCAGTAATAAAAGTTTACCTTTTACCCCAGCAAAGGGGAGTTACCTCCTCATTACTGAAAAGTAAAAAAACTGAAAATTAAAGAAAGAAAAGTACTGTACGTAAAAGTAAATTGCGGAAAGTAAAAACTGAAAAGTAAAGAAAAGAAAGTGCGAAAGCGAAAATTAATTACTAAAAGCTATAAATAAACAAACAAGATACAATCTTCTTAGTATTCTTAAGGAATTCCTTAGAAGAAAGTATGAATTTTACAAATGAAATGGCTTGGTATTTATAAGCAAAATTTTGCCTCCATCAAATCATCCACCAAATCCATTATTAATTGCTCCACTAATTGCTCCACCAAATCCATTATTAATTGCTCCACTAATCTCTTATCATGTTTGGTGGTGATTTGATAATTTTTATTATTTATTTATTAATTATTTTTTGCTTTGAAAATGATTGAAAGTGCCTTTAATAATTACACACAACACACTTCTGGATGGTTATCAATTTCAGGCATGAAATATTCAGAATTCGAAATTATTTTTCTTTCAAAGTTGTATATCTTTTATTCTTCGTTAATCTGGAACTTGAATCCGCTCAATCCGATATCGGAGTAAAAAGTTATGCCCAAAATACGACAGATTCGCAAAACTGGAATTTCCAAAACTGCACTTCGTTAAAACGCCCTTTCAAGTTTCCAATCTCAAAAATTAATATGTCAAGTCCAATTTTTGCCCTTATTTGACCCACATTTCGTCCTAAATGATTTCATTGTGTCCCAATATTATTTTATCTGCAAAATAAACTAAAACACATCAAAACGTTCATCAAACCCGAGAAACTAAACAAAATATTAAGTAAAAGGAGCGGTAAATATTGTTATATTTTCCGCTCATCAGTCACGTCACCGATCTATTTAGATCAGACCTCCGCCTGTTCGTTGGGTGTGGACCGATCCTCATGATATCGTGTGTGTATCAAGATAGGATCCGCCAGTTCTGTGTACAGAGCATAGGTAGTCCACATATGATTAGCAGTCTGTTAAATCTTTGGCCACAATATACTTAGGAAGTAAGTTCCGATTGTTATTTAAAGATTGCTAATAGATACGTCGACGTGATAATACCTATAGAGATTTGACGTTTACATCTATATCTCTGGTATTATCCGAATACCTGTGACGGAGAGATTATACGTATGCAATGACCTCGACCTGTATGATTCAGCTAGTTTATCCGTGGTCGTCATATTTACGGGTTGGAAAATTATGGACACGAAATTGGATTTTGTGACGGATATACCTGAATCTAGAGAGTCTCACTAATGAAATATACTCGTAGAGCACTAGGACGACTTTTATAAATAATGATGATTATTTATAAATCGTTTAAATGTTAAACGAAAAATACATGCGAACGGGCCGAACCATCATTTCCTAATTAATGTGTATTTGTATTTAATATATGAAATTATTAAATACACATTAATAAATTGTCAAATAAAAGTGACATATATGAATAATCATTAATATATGTATTTGAGATATTTAAAGTAAATATAATACATATATTTAAGATATTTGTATTTAATTAATTAATTAATTGTTAAATGATTAATATAATTAAAATATAAATATCTCACCAAATGATAAAGTTAGGAAATGATTATAAGTGTTTATTGTTGACTTTAAAGTAAATGAAATGGTAGTCAAATTGGATTTGACTTCTTTGATATTTGTTTAAAGTGTTTAAAATTGAAATATCATTTTCCTTTAATTTTGAGTGAAATTCGGCCATGGCCTTATTAAATATAAGTGTTATATTTTTTAAGTTTCCATTGTTGACTTGTTTGGAATCATTAAAGTGTAATGATAAAAGCAAAACAAGTTGATAAACCTTTAAATGAAACAAAAGTAAAATATCTGGATATTTTATTTATTTCTCCCTAAATTTCGGCCAAGGCTCATTTTGGAGGAGGTATATATTATTTTGTTTCATTTTTAGGGTTTAACAAGTTCATTAGATACCAAATAAACATAAAAGAAGTTGAGAGAAAAGCTTGAAGGCTAAAGGAAAAAGCTTGGAAATCTTTGAGTTTTGTAAGTTTTTCTTTAAAGCTTTCAACATGGAAATTGTTTCTAACATTCTTGGAATCATTTTTTGTTGCTTTGATTTTATTTCTTCTATTATAGTTTGTGTTCATATGGTTGTGAACTTGAATGAAAGTTTGATGCATGTAAGTAAGCTTGAAATGGTTTCAAAGCTTCACTTTTGATTTTTAGAAAATCAAGTTGCCATTTTAGAGTTGGTAAGCCACTCCTTGGTGACCTAGAATTTTTCTAGAGTTTTTTTAAAGTGGTGAGGCTAGATTGGTGAAGTATTGAATGGATTAAAGTGTTGGATTTTAAAGATTTGGTAAAATTGCTCAATTTGATGAAATTGAAAAATTAGTGTTCATAACCCTCTTCAAATTTGGGGCTTTTCATATATGTGATATATATGGTATGAATATGATGCATATAAATTTTTGGGTTGATTGGATTTGATCTTGGCATGTTTTGAACAAAGGGGACCAAAATGCAATTACTTGAAAATTTGGGGGTACTCACAGCATTAGACTAAAAATTGGGGATTTGTGTGAAATCTGATTTTGATGCATTAGATGTGTTGAAAAACATTTTATAAATGATTTAGAAACATCCAAAATTATATTGATAATTTTTGGGCTAAAATAATCAATTTACAAAGTTTTGGGGCGATTCGGTAATTACCAAGAAATTTGATCTATTGTGTAATTTTTCAGAATTTGATAATTGGATAATTAAATAAATAATTTTATTTAATTGATCCAAGAAAAAATTTTGAAATCAGAAAATTTTGATTTTCCGCGATTCCGCTACATTATCGGTATTCCCCCTTAAAAATCCCAACAAAATGGTATTAGAGCGAGTCTGATTCTGGACACCCTAATATGATTAGCCCTTTAAAATCTATTGTTTGTTCTTATCTTTACTTGATACATCCATGCTTTCATTTAATTTGATTAAATTTAAAGTGTATGACACTTTATGGAACATCCCCTCTTAATAAGGTTTTAAAGTAACTAGTATTTGGAATACTTGTTTCTTGGTCCGTCTTGTCAATACGGTTTATGAATAATTTTCTGTGACTACATCCGAGACCGTGCCTCTGCTGTGAGGGTGTAGCCGATAGAGATTTATTTATGCCGGATGTATATTAGATACTAGATAAATTCAAGCGAAAGCGGAATCCTGAACGTGCCCTAGCTGTCAGGGTTACGCAACTAACTTGAGTTTATCATTGACAAGTTTAACCTTGGTACGTCTCATTGTGGGCCTGCCTTAGCAGCGACAACGAGAAACGACCAGGATCGGAACCCCGGAGTCACTATTGAGTGATTGACAATTGAGTTGTCTACCTGTGAATATACGTAGGCGAGACCGTGCCTCTGCTGTGAGTCGAAATATATTCATGGGGTCCACTTCCCATTATGGAATTTGATTTAATTATTGAATTCTCATTTTTCCGTTGGGGATTACGGTGTTACGTAAAATAGTTGGAGACACTCCTAAGTTTAAAATATTCCATAACTTAGCTAGTGTGTATTATCATGGAAATAGCTGTTTGTTTGTTTTCCTTAATCTATATTAGATAGAATTAAACTTTTAATTCACTGCACACATATTTTGATATGTTATCTGACTTGACTCTTGGTTGCAGTTATTCTAGAATAGGTTCTAGATACCAAATAATCATAAAAGAAGTTGAGAGAAAAGCTTGAAGGCTAAAGGAAAAAGCTTGGAAATCTTTGAGTTTTGTAAGTTTTTCTTTAAAGCTTTCAACATGGAAATTGTTTCTAACATTCTTAGCATCATTTTGTATTGTTTTGATGTTCTTTCTTCTATTATAGTTTGTGTTTTATGGTTGTGAACTTGAATGAAAGTTTGACGCATGTAAGTAAGCTTGAAATGGTTTCAAAGCTTCACTTTTGATTTTTAGAAAATCAAGTTGTCATTCTAGAGTTAGTAAGCCACTCATTGGTGACCTAGAATTGATCTAGAGTGGTTTCAAAGTGGCGAGGCTAGATTGGTGAAGTATTGAATGGATTAAAGTGTTGGATTTTAAAATTTTGGTAAAATTGCTCAATTTGATGAAATTGAAAAATTAGGGTTCATAACCCTCTTCAAATTTGGGGCTTTTCATATATGTGATATATTATGGTATGAATATGATGCATATAAATTTTTGGGTTGATTGGATTTGATCTTGGCATGTTTTGAACAAAGGGGACCAAAATGCAATTACTTGAAAATTTGGGGGTAGTCACGGCATTAGACTAAAAATTGGGGATTTGTGTGAAATCTGATTTTGATGCATTAGATGTGTTGAAAAATATTTTAGAAATGATTTAGAATCATCCGAAATTATATTTGATAATTTTTGGGCTAAAATAATCAATTTACAAAGTTTTGGGGCGATTCGGTAATTACCAAGAAATTTGATCTCTTGTGTAATTTTTCAGAATTTGATAATTGGATAATTAAATAAATAAGTTTATTTAATTGATCCAAGAAAAAATTTTGAAATCGGAAAATTTTAATTTTCCGCGATTCCGCTGCGTTACCTGTATTCCCCCTTAAAAACCCCCCAACAAAATTTGTTCACATATATATATTTAATCGCAGACCAAAATTTGAAATAACAGCCGATAAAAATTCTCTCATAATTTGAGCTCTTCTTGGCTTAAAGATTTGGTGTTAAACATACATTGTGCTCACATTCCTTTATCATTTTCTTTTTATTAATCATGATCAGTGGAGGATACCAATTATAAACCACTCTTTTTAATTTTTTTTAGCTACGCCTATAATATATGTAGATTATAATATAAAAGAGAGATATTCATATGTATGGTATTTTACAATTAATACTTGTATATAATTGTGCTCATAGTCATTTTTTTCATAATAATAAATATTGTGAAAAGAAACTAAATAACATGATAGCGGTTGGGGTTGGTATTCTAAGCGTCAATTCATATCATATTTATGATATGTTTATGAATTCAAACAATCAATTTTTTTCATAATATTATCCATTTAATGGTAACACTCTTTATCTTTTATATACATATTCTATCTAATTTAATTTAAATCGAAACTAACTAATATCTAATAATGTATATATTAGATAAAAATCCAAAAATATACAGGAGTCATATAGCTACAACGAGACTCGTAATTGACAATGAGAGGTGTCACTACTTATATAATATTCTCAAATAATGTTTATGATCGAAATTTACTGGCATGGGTCGGTTAGTAAAATTTATTGAGGCCAGTACATGTCGTATATCAAGATTTAGTCCGATGATTTATCCAAATGAACCGTGAGTCTTGGGAGACAAATATAGATATATATATATATATATGTTTATTTGATGCGTACTAAATGACTCATTGGAAGTCTTCCTAATAAATGGCATACTAACATCAATAGGAATCTTACCGAGTTGAGTAGCATATCTAATCCTTTGACTTGATATACCACTGTGAATGTATGAGCGATCCTCCATACTTTGACAACAGTCACGTTGTTGGTTAATTTAGATCAGACCTCCGCCTGTCCACTGGGTGTGAACCGATACTCATGATATCATGTGATGTATCCAGAGAGGATATGTTAGTCCCATGTGCCATTTATTAGGAATATTTCTTACTTGAGATACCACCGAGAATGTATGAGTGATCCTTCACACTTTAACGACAGTCACGTCACCAGTTAATCAAGATCAGACTTTTGTCTGTTCGTTGGGTGTGAACCAATGCTCATGATATCATGTGATGTATTCAAAGAGTATTCGTCAGTCTCGTGTATTAGATTTAGGCATCCACTTTGTGACCTTTAAATCTCATGTCAAAGTACATTCTGGAAATGAGTTCCAATATTGATTGAGAGATCACATATATGTCACGACACATATATGAATTGTACACTATAAATATTTGACGTTCTCATCTATATCTCTGGTACAATTGGATAGCCTATGAAAGAGGGACCATATAGGATGCTTAGACCTCGACTTGTATGGTTCAACATGGTTATCTGTGATCATCATATTTTGTTAATGAACGAATTATGGACACAGAATGTGTTTTGTGGCAGATATACCTGAACCTAGGAGTCACAATAATAAAGTATTCTCAGTGAGCACTAAGATAATTAATTACGGATAATATGGATTATTCGTAATGTTACACATGTCGATGTATTTTGTATCAAACTTGTATATGTATATGATAATAATTTGATTAGATACGCATTAGGTCCAATTGAATTTTGACACATGTCAATAAATAATTATTTAATTAATTAAAAATTAATTGACTTAAAAATTATTTATTATTTAATATTCTTGGACTATTCTTTAATTAAAGCTTATTAGATGAGATTGATAACTTGGTAAAATAATGACAATATATTTGAGTGATATTTGCCTTAATTTTGGTCAAATATTTTAATTGTCAAAATGATTAAAATGCCCCTCCCCTTTAAATTGTAATTTTCGGCCATATTGAGAAAAGATATGAAAATTAATTTCATTTTTGATTTTGGCTTTGAAAAGCTCAGAGTTCTGAGTTTAAGGTTTAAAAATTAGGATTTTTTTAATCTACCAAAATTATATAGAGTGAAGGAGAATTTGGAAGCATATCAAAGCTAGTATTGGAAACTAAAGAAATTTCCAACTTTAATTTAGATTGAAATTATTTCTTTATACTTTTAAGTTATTACATATGATGTGATATTGTTCCTCTCATATTTGGTATTGATTTTCTGTTGAGAAATCTAATTAGAACCCTAATTACATGTATGTGTAGTATTAATTTGACTTATTAGTATAATTTGTGCCTTTAAAGACATTCTCGCCCATGATTATGTCTCTAATGCTAATCTTTCCAGCCATTTTGATTGCTATAGTCCAACTATCCAATCAAGTGTTTCGAGTACACTCAATGCAATGGTTACTATAGTCCAACTATATTACCAACTACAAATGGATTAGTGTTGAGTACAATATAACTGTTCAAAGAAAACAATAAATAATATTAGTTCAACTAATATATATAATAACAAAAAATAATAGAGCGCGCCAATTAGCGAGTATTAAATGAAATTGTAAATTTACTACTTGCCTCTCACTAATTTTTGGCGAGCCTATAACCCTCTGTTGAGTAATTGGGAAACCTAGTTTCCTAGTAGGCTAGGATCCCGTTAAATAATACACAACCTTAACTTTGGCCAACAAGCTGTATAAAATTTAACTAGGTAGATCTCTAAGATCAATTGGATCTCATCCAATTCCTAGATCCGGTAGGTGGACATCCAAGTTCGAAACATATATCCAATATGTTTCCTAACCTATTTCCTCTGAATCAACTAAGCCTTGGCTTTGGCTCAACAAGCTTAAAGATTCCAGTTAAGCACGACCCATTGAAAGTGAGAAAGCTTCGTAATCCACGTCGATGAACAAGAGTGACCTTGACTTTGGCCAACAAGTCACAATTGCCCAAGACATGCGATATTAACAAAGCTTTCATGGTTCAAACACATCCGTGATAGACAATGATCTTGACTTTGGCCAACAAATCAAAGCCAATCTTGGATATTGAGAGAGAACCACTCAATGGAAGGAAACGCTTAATATTAAATGTGAGGGCGTTTCGCAAATTGGCAACCAATTATTATCTTTGATTAGGTCTCATCATACACCCTTAAACATGCATTCTTAAAGCATAATAAGGCGCGATAAATTTAATAATGATATGCGGATGGATATATACAATTTGTTCCTAGAACAAATATCTCACTTTTCCTCTCTCTCGCTAGCACTTTACATTCTTCTAAAACCCAATTACATAACACTATAAGAAACCTCATTTACATTGAGAGGAATTGGTGAGAAGAGAACTACAATGAGAATGAGAGGTGATATGCTGGACGCGCAGGTCCAATTTCAAATAAATACAATATTTACAATAATTTCCAAAATTACCCCCACCCATCTAATATCCATCCGATATACATTATTCAAATAAATACATCCAAGCATTCACACATATCATGTTGTCAATCAATCGAATCCAATTAATTAATTATTCAATTAATGACCATCAAATGTTCATACAACGATTTGATTTGTTCGAGTCCAACTCGTTTAAGAATAAATACTCAAAGTATGTATTCTTGAATTATATCGAACTATAATATTAAATCCAATTTTAATTGTATTCAATACTAATTCAAGTTTAATTCCAAATTAAATAATTACACTTATTTTATTAATTCCTTTTTAGACTTGGATTCCAAATCCAATCTAGATGGTCTCAAAGGCCCATTTAGCATCCAATGTCAATTCTATTAGGTCCAATGGGCCTTAATTAATTCTTTAGGCATGGACATTTGGCCATTATGGATCAAACCCATTATGCCTTGGCCCATTTAGGAATCACCCTAAATGGCAAAATTAATTCCTTTTTCTATAAATTAATTTTGGCACATTAGGCCCAATTAAATAATTAAAGGCACAAAAGTCATATATTGGACTTTTATGAAAATGGTTTAGGCCCAATTGGATCCAATCCAATTGTCTAAAACCAAACATGGCCCAACCAAGGCCACTAATCCAAATATAACCAAATTAGCCCAATTAGTATTTTAGGGACTAATTTACATTAATACAATATTCCAAATATTACATTAATCCAATTTAAGTGTAATTAACACAACTAATTATTTAATCTAACATTTCCAAAATATTAATTAATCTAATTAATCATTCTTATCATTCCAATTCATGTCCAACATAAATTGAAGCAAAATCAAGTCTCCAACAACATGTTTCTCACGGCAATAGCAAGAAATTAACATCCAATTTGATTTCAATATAAGTTATCATCATCTAACATCAACCAAACACTCAATTTTGAATTTTCATGCTCCAAGCAAAAATACCCAAATAAAGTTTATAAACCATAGAATTCAAAATCACATTTAGAGGCTCTGATACCATTGTTAGTCTCTAAGACATGCTTCCAAAATCCTAAACATGATTTGTGTGTGAAATAATCAAGTAAAAGTTGCGGAATGACTTACATTGATTTAGGGAGAAATTTCGAAAAATCCTCCTTTGGATGAAGCTCCAAGCTTGTTGAAGGTTGTTTGTACCTTGGGTGAGTTTCCCTAATAGGTCAAATGACTCTCCAAGTGCTAGCTTTGAAGAAAATTTTCCCAAGTGAGAGAGGAAGAATCGGCCAAGAGAGGAGAAAGAGAGAGATGGTGAATAGTTGTTCAAAACTTGGTTGTTGTGTTGTAAATGCCACATTTAAAGAAAGCCAACTACTTCCATCAATATTTTGACAATTGATGTAAGTGATGTGGTCCCACCATATTTAAATTCAAAATTTGTGTTGGCTAACTCAACACACAACTTAGCTTGGGCCCAGGTTCGTTTAATTTCGAATTAAACGAATTTGTCATCGCGACATAATTAAATCGAATTTAATCAAATAATTATGCCTCGCAAAATTATTACGATAATCGCTTTCGAATTAATTCCAAATTAATTCGTTCGCCCGAATTAAAATCCAATTTTAATTTCGTATTGAAATCCGATTTCAATTAATATATCCGATATATTATTTTAGCCCCAAATAAATAAATTAAATAGAAAAATCCAATTTAACTATTAATTTTATTTTATCGATTAATTCTAAATTAATCGCTTTCTCTCTTATATACGAACTTAATCAAAGATAAATTCGTGCCGCAATTAATCCCAGATTAATTTTCTCTCCCATAATTAATCCCATATTAATTCTATTCGAGTCAATTATCATTGGTGAATCTTTGGGAAGCGACCCAAGATATTCATGGATATGTTGGCAGTAAATACGGTCATCGGAATATCCGAACACGTGCGTACCTCGTACCACGTTCTCACCGATTTACAAGATATGGCTGGCTTCTAGCAAAGCACCGTGCCTACCCAATTCTCTAGAAATATTCACCGAGGAATATAATCTGTATTAGGCGTAGTAATGCTATGTAATGCGTAAAACGATCCAGTATCAGATGTCACATGTAGGCCTAGGGCTGGCTCTGTGTCTGCCCCGTACGAAGTATATATCGGATCCCGAGTAACTAGTCTCTATAATCAGAAAGTCATCACCTAGTCATACTTACCCGATAGTTTCATCTTTTAAGAGTACTAGTTTCGTATCCTGTGTGACACCATCATCTCCATATGACTGAAGTGATACTCCCATCTTGACATCACATCCAATACACTACGATTCTCAGTAAACCCAATAGAGGCGTACACAGAACCTGTTAAAGCTCCGGACGACCAATACCAAAGTAAACGGATTGTCGCAAGTAAATGCGACATAAGTCTCAGGTTAAAGATCACATACACCTACCCTGATTCAGATTCCCATAGACACATAATCATACTACCAATGGGATTCCGAGTGGGTCTATCCATAGTGAACTGTTCCTGGTCCAACGACTAACAGAACCTCTGATTACACTTGCATAAATATCCAATACCTAAATATATGAGAACTATGTCGTTAAGCTTCCATAATACGCACAAGTGTAATACTAGTCTATTCTACATTATCAATGTCTTGTCTCGATAATACTTCGACTAGGGATATTTAATGATTAAATTGTTCGTGGATTAATACTGTCTCATATCTTATTAATCTGATTTAACCATATGGACTTTATCATTATATATATCCAAGTAATCTAATTACGATAATGATAAAATAGCAATTTTCTTTTGTCACATAGTTAATTTGTACAAAAACACAATGTTCTTTACAAATAGTGATGCTATGGGTCATAATTGTTCAACACAAGTGACGCAAATCTAGGTCTTCCCCAACTTGGAGGCGAAACTTGACGGCTTTGGCTTCCCCAACTTGGACATCCCCATTGAATACGATATTCTTAATCACTGTACACAAGACAGCCCCCTCCCAGTCTCTAAACACCACTCCCAAACCAGCCTTACAAGTGTAAAAGTCAACTGTCGCATCTGTATTCATCTTTACCCAACCCTTCGGAGGAGGTTTCTAGGTTCGGTCAACACCATTGGACAACCTATTTGGAATTTTCAAATCTATAGCTGATAAAAACTTGCACTATTCCACCATTGCTTCAGCTTTTACAAAGGATCTAATCGGGTCTTCAACACTACTTTCGAACATCTGGTGGTTTCGAGCCTGCCAGACCACCCAATAAATAGCTCTAAATAGTTCAAGTTCTCCATCTCCTCCTAAATTCATCAATTCGGTCATCACCGTCAGTAGGTCTGCTGGTCCAGCAAAGTTGATTACTGAGAAGAAATGAGACAACTTCCAAATTTTTCAAGCACCCTTACATAGAAACAACGTATGGGAGAGGGTTTCATAACAAGCACAACAACGAGAACACTGCGGGTCATTCATTACCTTCTTCTTCCAAAGATTCTCTGCTGTGGGAAGTAGATTTACCGCAGCTCTCCAAAAAACTTAGATCTTTGAGGGGAGTGCACTGACCCAAATAAGCTTCCAAAGCTTCCCTTCCGGTCTGAATTACATGGTTCATGAATCATCCTTTCTTTCCAAGCCAACTGATAACCATTTTTAACCGAATACAACCTTCTTTTGTCAAAATGCCACAGCTGATGGTCTTCTCTCGGTTCAAATGGCAATGGAATTTTCATAATCTCCTCGGCATCTACTTGATGAAAGCTTTCTTTAACTAAATCCCCATTCCATCTACTTTCTGCCAACAGCTCATATACCAGTGCCCCCTCCCCAATTTTTGAGGGCATAACAGGTTTAAAAAGCCCTGGCCTAGGGATCCATTTATCTTCAAACACCTTAACCTTCTGCCTATTACTTATCCTCCATCGCAGTCTTTTATCAAAGACTTTTTTCCCCACGAGATGTTCTGTCATATGAAGGAAGGATGAAAGCCTAGTTTAGCTTTCTGGAAATATGATTTTGCAAAGTATCTTGCTTTCAGCACACAGACCACTGGTGAATTTGGCTTTTGAATCACTCTCCAACCTTGTTTTTCCACCAAAGCTTGGTTAAAAGATGACAGATCCATAAACCCCAATCCTCCCCGAGTTTTCGCAACATACAATTTTTCCCATTTAGCCCAGTGTATCTTCTTTTTGTGTTTATTCAACCCCCACCAGAATCTCAAAATTTCCTTCTGAATATCATCACACACCCCATGTGGTAACCTAAAAACACTCATAGCATATGCCGGTATTGCTTGGACTACTGCTTTAATAAGAACCTCATTGCCCCCACTCGAAAATAGATTGGAGTGCCAACCAGTGATCTTGCCTATAACTCTCAGCCTTATCTCATTAAAGAAACCCAACCTCTTTTTTCCGATCATTGCAGGTAGCCTAGGTATTTCTCATAAAATTTTACAAATAGACATGATTAATCACGAATATTTAAGTGGTTCGATGGAGAGTGACTCTAACCCATGTCCACGGGAGAAAATGGGATATTTTATTATGCCTCGAGGATAAACACAATGATAAAACACCTCGGATCTGAACAAGCCCGATACAATTCTCTCAGAGGTTTGGATAACTAACCAGCTTTATCTCTCTATCTCAAGCTGTTAAGTTCTTGACTTTACAAGTTGTGAAAGATAAAATTTTTTAAACCTTGAAATTGTGACTTCAACCCCTTTATACAAGCTCCCTGTAACATCCTCAATCCAGAGATGCTAGCGGCATGGGATGGATCTGTTGGATAATTATGACCTATAACATCACTATTTGTAAAGAACATTGTGTTTTTGTACAAATTAACTATGTGACAAAAGGAAATTGCTATTTTATCATTATTCTAATTAGATTACTTGGATATATATTAATGATAAAACTCCATATGGTTAAATCGAATTAATAAGATATTAGACAATATTAATCTACGAACGGTTTAATCATTAAATATCCCTAATCGAAGTATTATTGAGACTGGACATTAATAATGCGGAATAGACTAGTATTACACTTGTGCGCGTTATGGAAGCTTAACGACATAGTTCTCATATATTTAGGTATTGGATACTTATGCAAGTGTAATAAGAGGTTCTGTTAGCCGTTGGATCGGGAATAATTCGCTCTGGATAGACCCATTCGGAATCCCATTGGTAGTATGACTATGTGTCTTTGGGAATCCGAATCAGGGTAGGTGTATGTGATCTTTAACCTGAGACTTACGTCGCTATTACTTGCGACAATCAGTTTACTTTAGTATTGGTCGTCTGGAGCTTTAACAGGTTCTGAGTACGCCTGTATTGGGTTTACTGAGAATCGTAGTGTATTGCTCTAGATACCATTGTTAGTCTCTAAGACATGCCACAATATCCTAAATGTGATTTTATGTGTGAAATAATCAAGTAAAGTGGCAGAATCACTTACATTGATTTATGGAGAAATTTCAAAAATTTGCTCTTTTGGATGAAGCTCCAAGCTTGTTGTATGTTGTTTGTTCCTTGGGTGAGTTTCCCTATCACCTCATTTGACTCCTCCAAGTGCTAGCTTTGTTGAAATTTTGAAGCAAAATTTCACTAATGGAGAGAAGAAGAATCGGCAATGTCAAAGAGAGAAGGAGAGTGAATAGTTTCCAAAACTTTGTTGGTTGTTGTGTTAAAAGATGCATTAAATTAAAGCCAACTACTTACATCATATATAGACATTTGATGTAAGTGATGTGGTCCCATCACATTTTAAATTCAAAATTTAAGTTGGCTTATTCAACATACAACTTGACTTGGTCCTACCAAAGTCAAAGATATTTTGTGTTCCCAAAACACAAAAAGACACACGCTAAGTCATAGGAAATTTTATCGGGTTCTTTTAATTCCAATTAAACGAATTTACCGTCGCGCCATAATTAAATCCAATTTAATTAAATAATTATGTCTCACAAAATTATTACGATAGTTGCTTTTGAATTAATTCTAAATTATTTTGTTCGCCCTAATTAAAATTCAATTTTAATTTAGTATTGAAATCTGATTTCAATTAATATGTCTGATATATTATTTTAGCCACAAATAAATAAATTAAATAGAAAAATCCAATTTAAATATTAAATTTATTTTATCGATTAATTCTAAATTAATCGCGTTCTCTCTTATATACGAATTTAATCCCAGATTAATTCTTGTTGCAATTAATCCCAGATTAATTTTCTCTCTCATAATTAATCCCAGATTAATTCTATGAGTCAAATGTCATTGGTGAATCTTTGGGAAGCGACCCAAGAGATTCCTGGATATGTTGGCAGTAAATATGGTTATCGGACTATCCGAACACATGCGTACCCCGTACCAAGTTCTCACCGATTTACAAGACATGGTTGGTTTCTAGCAAAGCACAGTGCATACACAATTCTCCAAAAATATTCACCGAGGATATCATATGTATCAGGCGTAGTAATACTAATATTATGTGATATGTAATACGATCCAGTATCAGATGTCACATGTTAGGCCTAGGGCTGGCTCTTTGTCTGCCCCGTACGAAACTATGGTTCATAAACTTTAATTAGGAATTTTTTACTTGGAGCATGAAAATTCAAAATTGAGTTGTTGGTTGATGTTAGATGATGATAACTTGGAGTTGTGCATTGTTGGATTGTTGAAAAATTGATTGGATCAAATTTCCCTAAGTTGGCCGAAACTTACCCTAGTGTAACTCATGGTGATTTTTAAATTTTGATACTTGGATGTGTTAATGACATAATATATATGTTGAATGTTGATTTAATTGGATTGGAATCAAATTGGATATTATTTATTGTCATTGCCGTGAGTTAGCATGCTTGTTGGAGACTTGATTTTGCTTCAATTTGTGTTGGACATGAATTGAAATGATAAGCATGATTGATTAGATTAATTAATATTTTGGAAATGTTAGATTAATTAATTAGTTATGTTAATTACACTTAAAATGGATTAATGTAATATTTGGAATATTGTATTAATGTAAATTAGTCCCTAAAATACTAAATGGGCTAATTTGGTTATATTTGGATTAATAGGCTTAGTTGGGCCAAGTTTGGTTGTGGAAAATTGGGTTGGATCCAATTGGGCCTAAACTATTTCCATAAAGTCTAAAATATGACTTTTGGGCCTTTAATAATCTAATTGGGCCTAATGGATAAAAATTAATTTATGGCATATGGTGATTCCTAAATGGGCCAAGGCATTATGGGCTTGATCCATAATGGCCAAAAGTCCATGCCTAAAGAATTAATTAAGGCCCATTGGACCTAATAGAATTGGCAAGTATAAGTTGTGGAAAAAACTTACATTGATCGGTTTTAGGATTTCAAAAATTCCATGGATGTAGTAGCTCCAAGCCCTCCTTTTGAGTTCCAAACTCTTGGGTGAGTTTCCCTATTACCTTTCTTTGACCCCTTTAAGTGCTAGCTTGAATAAAAATTGAAGCAAAAATTGCCCTCCAAGAGTTGCAATATTCGGCCATGAGAGAGATGTGAGGGAGAGAGTGAATTGTTTTTTGCCTAACAAAACTAGTTACCAAATTTGTAAAAAGTGTTGACTTGGTTTTTGTGTTGTCGAGTGTTTAATTAATTCAAACATTATTGCCAAAAACCACCATCACAATTTTGACAAGTGATGTGAGTTGTGGGTCCCACCGAATTTTGAATTCCAAATTCAAGTTGGCTTACACAACACACTTTGGGCCCAGTTCGTTTAATCCGACTAAATGAATTTTTCATCGCAAAATTATTACAAAAGTCACTTACGAATTAATTCCAAAATAATTCGTTCGCTTGAATTAAAATCCAATTTTAGTTCCGTATTGAAATCCAATTTAAATTAATATATCCAATATATTATTTTAGCCCAATAAAAATAAATTAAATAGTAAAATCCAATTCAACTATTAAAATTACTTTGCCGATTAATTCCAAATTAATCGCGTTCTCTCCTCTATGTGAATTTAATCTCAGATAAATTCTTGCCGTAATTAATCCCAGATTAATTTTCTCTCTCATAATTAATCCGAGATTAATTCTGTTCGAGTAAAATGTCATCGGTGAATCTTTGGGAAGCGACCCAAAAGATCCCTGGATATGTTGCAGTAAATACGGTTGCTGGACTATCCGATAAGTTGCGTACCCCGTACCACGTTCTTACTGATTTACAAGACATGGTTGGCTTCTAACAAAGTACCGTGCCTACCCAATTCTCCAGAAATATTCAACGAGGAATATATAATATGTATCAGGCGTAGTACACAAAGTATTGTGTATTACGATCCAGTATCGGATGTCACATGCTAGGCCTAGGGCTGGAATTGTGTATGCCCCGTACGAAGCATATATCGGATCACTAGCAACTAGTCTCTGTAATCGGATAATCATGACCTAGTCATACTATCTCGATAGCTGGAGCATTTAAGAGTACTAGTTCTGTATCCCTGCGTGATCATCATCTCTATATGACTTAAATGATACTTCCATCTTGACATCACACCCAATACACTACGATTCTCAGTATACCCAGAAGAGGTGTACACAGAACCTCTTAAAGCTCCGGACGACCAAAACCAAAGCATACTGATTGTCTCAAGTATTAGCGATGCAAGTCTCAAGTTAAGACCACATACACCTACCCTGATTTGGATTCCCATAGACACATAGTCATACTACCAATGAGACTCCGATGGGTCTATCCAGAGCGAAGCTGTTCCCGGTCCAACGGCTAACAGAACCTCCTATCACACTTGCATAAGTATCCAATACTTAAATATATGAGAACTATGCCGTTAAGCTTCCATAACTCACACAAGTGTAATACTAGTCTATTCCGCATTATCGATGTCCGGTCTCGATAATACTACGACTAGGGATATTTAATGATTAAACCTTTCATGATTAATACTGTCTCATATCTTATTAATATGGTACTAATCATATGGACTTTTATCATTTATATATCCAAGTAATCCAATTACAAAATGATAAAAGAGTAATTTCCTTTGTCACATAGTTAATTTGTACAAAAACACCATGTCTTTTATAAATAATGATGCTATGGGTCATAATTGTCAAACAATCTCCCACTTGGCCTATAGCCAATCACTCAAGTGTCTAACACTTGAACTATGTACGGGTCGCTCAAACTTTTACTGAGATATCATTTTCGTCAGCGGATCTGCAAGGTTATCATCTGAAACGATCTTTCGATCTTGACATCGCCACGATGTATGATCTCACGAATCAGATGAAACCATCGAAGTACATTCTTGGATCATTGATGAGACCGTAATTTATTAGCCTGTGCTGTAGCCCAGCTCAGCTGCTAACAGAAATACTCCTAATCCAATTAGGAATTTTATAGATCCAAAATGCTTCTTTTGCTGCCTCAGCCGCATCAATGTATTCCACTTTTGTTGCTTAATTGGCAACAGTATCTTGCTTGGAAGATTTCCAGCTCACTGTTCCGTTGTTCAAACAAAACTATATACCCTAATTGCGACTTACAGTCGTCTTTATCGGTTTGGAAACTTGTAACGGTGAACCCAGTCACCTCAAGTTCTCCTTCTCTATATACTAAGAAAGCATCCTTAGTTAGTCTAAGATACTCAAGGATGTTCTTTACATCAATCCAGTTACCATCATCTGGATCGGCTGATTGTGACTACATATGCTCAAAGCGTATGAGACACCAGGTCGCGTACATATCATGGCATACATGATCGATCCGACTACTTAAGCGAATGGGATCCGATTCATTGAATCTCTCTCATCTTGAGTTTTAGGACATATGTCATTAGATAGAAAGACGCCATGTGACACCGGAAGCAGTCCCTTCTAGGACTGATCCATATTGAATCTCTTTAACACTGTCAATGTACGAATTCTCGGAGAGTGCCAACAATTTTTAGATCTATCCCAGAAGATCCTTATTCCTAGAATAAAGGTTGCCTCTCCCAAGTATTTCATGGAGAATTTCAATGAAAGCCAAGCTTTCACCAATTTTAATATGGGAATGTCATTGCTAAGAAGCAATGCATCATCAACGTATAGGACAATCATTGTGAGTGCGCTCCCACTAACGTTCTTATATACACAAGAATTATCTTCGTTTTGAATGAAACCATATTGTAATATGATATCATCAAAACGTTGGTTCCAAGAAAGCAATGATTGCTTCAATCCATAAATGGATCGATTTAACTTGCAAACCTTGTTTATATATTTTGGCACGACAAAACTGTCAGGGTGTTGTATATAAACATCCTCCAAAAGGTTTCTGTTAAGGAAAACGGTTTTGACGTCTATCTGCCATATTTCATAATCAAAATATGCAGCATTAGCAACCATTATCCGAATGGATTTAATCATGGCAACGGGTAAAAGGTTTCGTCGTAATCGACACCATGTTGATGACGATACCCTTTCGCTACAAGCCTAGCTTTGTACGTTTGTATGTTGCCATCCATGTCTGTCTTTACCATGAAGATCCATTTACTACCAATAGGCACTATGCCTTCTGGTACATCAACCAGTGTCCAAACTTGGTTGGTATACATGGAATCCATTTCGAACTTCACGGCCTCTTGCCATAAAGCGGAGTCGATACCTTGTATCGCTTCCTCATACGTAGCCGGTTTATTATCCTCAATAAGATTAATATCTACATGAGGTGAAATCAGAAACACATACCTCTTAGGTTGTTTTCTGACTCTCTCCGACCTACGCGGTTCTTGTGTATTAAAAGATTGTGGAACAGTCTCATCCCTGATGAACTGTTCGTGTTCCGTGTGGGGATCGGTACCAGGAACAGTATCACTCCGATTTTCATTGAGTTCTACTTTCCTCCCACTTACCATTGCATTTAGGAATTACTCTAAGGAAAACCGCATGGAGAGCAACAAATATTTTGTTCTCTTATGGGTTGTGGAAATAATATCCTTTGGTTTCCTAGGATAACCAACTACAAGTAGGCACTTATCCGATTTGGGTTCTAGTTTGTTGCCATCCAACCTTTTAACGTATGCCCAGCATTCCCAAATCTTCAGGAATGAGAAACCTGGTTTCTTTCCTGTCCATATCTCATATGGAGTCTGTTCAACAGACTTTGATGGAACCTTATTCAAAATAAGTATTGCACTGTTTAATGCGTATCCCCAGAGGAAATCGGTAGCTCTATGCGACTCATCATTGACCTTACTATGTCCAATAAAAAAACACCCAGCGTTCTGGAATACAAAGGTATACCCGCAACGGGTTAAACAAAATGAAGAGATGATGTTCTTAGTCAAACTAGGTATGAAATAAAAGTCACCAAATGTAATTACATGCCGAAATGGAAGATTCAAAATATAGGTCCCAATGGCCAAAACAGCGACTCTCGTCCCATTTCCGACTCCTAGGTCGATCTCATCTGAAGCCAGTCTTCTGCTAATCAGCAGATCCTGCACACATATGTGAGTACCACATCCAGAATAAAAAAAACCAATTTTTTTAAAAAACTAGTAGTGGACATGTTTATAACAAACATACCTGAAGCCAGAGCCTTGCCTGTCTTCATTTCCTTCAACTCCGCCTTGTGCTCACGGCAGTCACGCTTCCAGTGACCCCGTTTGCCACAATGTAGGCAGACGTCTTGGGATACGTCCTTAGTCTTCCCAGAAGACTGTGATGATTTATCCTTGCTATTTTTCTTCCTTTTCTTCACACCCCCAGAAGCCTTCGGCCAAGCCTTGGCCATCTGGGATATGGAAGTAAGGTGCGCCTCACGCTTCTTGCCCTTTAGAAGCTCTGGCTCTGCTTCTTTCAGCATCACCATTAACTCTCCAAGAGTCTTTTCTTGGTTCATCATATTGTAGTTCCTGACAAACCCGCCCCAGCACTCGGGCAGAGACTGTAAGATCAAATCTATGGAAGTCTCGGCCTCGAAGGTTATGCCCAGCTGACCTAGCTGTTCGATGTCAGCAATCTTCTGCGACACATAGTACTCGACAGATGTACCCTCTGACATACGTGAGTGAAAGAGCTTCTTTCGTAACTCATGCTTCTGAGATCTAAGAATAGACCTGTGAAGATCCTTCAATTTCAATATTATACTATAAGGATCCAATCCTTTGTTCTGACGATGAAATTGAGGAGTCATTGCGACAAGCAGTACAGATTGAGCACTAAAGTTATCATCACGATGAGTCTTCCAAGCTCATGCTCTACTATTTGCTCAACTTCGGGCTCAGGCACGAGAGGTTTCTCTATAACATAGAGTAACTTCTCGGCTCCCACGACTATCCTGAGATTCATCTCCCAATCTGGAAAATTGGAGCCGTTAAAGACATTTTCGCCAATGATGATGTCTCTAATGCTAATCTTTCTAGCCATCTCAATTGCAATAGTCCAACTATCCAATCAACGATTTCGGGTACACTCAAAATGCAATGGTTACTATAGTCCAACTATATAACCAACTACAAGTGGAATAATGTGAAAACAGTCTAACTGTTCAATGAAAGCAATAAAAGATATTAGTCCAACTAATATATATTTATAACAACGATAAATAAAATAAAAGAGCGTGTGTAAGCAAGTATTAAACGAAATTACAAATTTAATATTGGCCTCCCACTATTTTTCGGTTAGCCTCTAACCCTCTGTGGAGTACTCGGGAAACCCAGTTTCCTAGTGGGCTAGGATCCCGTTAAATAACACAAAACCTTGACTTTGCCCAACAAGCTGTATGAAACTTAACAAGGTAGATTTCTAAGATCAATTGGATCCCATCCAATTCCTAGATCCGGTAGGTGGACCTCCAAGTCCAAAACATATATCCAATATATTTCCTAACCTTTTTCCTCATAATCAACTAAGCATTGGCTTTGGCTTAACAAGCCTAATGATTCCAGTTAAGCGTGACCCATTGACAGTAGGAAAGCTTCGTAATCCACGTCGATGTACATAAGTGACCTTGAATTTGGCCAACAAGTCACAACTACCCAAGACATGCGATATATAACAAAGTTTTCGTGGTTCAAACACATCCGCGATGGACAATGATCTTGACTTTGTCCAACAAACCAATGCCAATCTTGGATCTTAAGAGAGAACTCTCAATGGAAGGAAAACACTTAATATTTAATGAGGGTTTTTCGCGTAAATTGGCAACCAATTTATTATCTTTGATTAGGTCTCATCATACACCCTTAAACATGCATTCTAAAAGCATAATAAGGCGTGATAAATTAATAATGATATGCTGATGGATATATAACAATTTGTTCCTAGAGCAAATCTCTCCATTTCTTCTCTCCCGCTAGCACTTTACATACTTCTACCCATTTACATAACACTAAAAGAAACCTCATTTGCATTGAGGGGAATTAGTGAGAAGAGAAATACAAAGAGATAAGGAGGTAAAAGGATGGACACGCAGGTCCAATTTAATAAATAAGTACCATACTTACAATAATTTCCAAAATTGCCCCTACCCATCTAATATCCATCCGATATACATTATTCATATAAATACATCCAAGTATTCACACAGAGCATGTTGTCAATTAATCTAATCCAATTAATTAATCTTTGATTAATGACCATCCAATGTTTAAACAACGATTTGATTTGCGCGAGTCCAACTCGTTTAAGAATAAATACTCAAAGTACGTATTCTTGAATTTTATCGAACTACAATTTTAAATCCAATACTATTCATATTTAATTCCAAATTAAATAATTACACTTATTTTAGTGTCTTTTAGACTTGGATTCCAAATCCAATCTAAATGGGTCTCAAAGGCCAATTAGCATCCAATACTATTTAATTAAAGTCCAATGGGCTTTCAATTAATTCTTTAGGCATAGGCTTTGGCCATTATGGATCAAACCTAAGACACCAAGGCCCAAGTTAGGAATCACCCTATGCCACAAAATCAATTTAGGCCCATTAAGCCCAATTAAATTATTAAAGGCCCAAAAGTCATATTTGGACTTTATGGAAATGGTTTTAGGCCCAATTGGATCCAATCCAATTGTCCAAAACCATGCTTGGCCTAACCAAGCCCATTAAGCCAAAATACAACAAATTAGCCCAATCCAATTTAAAGACTAATTTATTATTAACATAATATTCCAAATATCACATTAATTTAATTAAAGTGTAATTGCCATAATTAATTAATTAAACTAATATTTCCAAATCATCAATTAAACTAATTAATCATTCTTTAATCATCCAATTCATGTCTGACCGGTGCGAAATCACACCCGTATAATGCAAGCGCACGTATCGTTCAAGTAGTATAAAAAGTATCGATCCCACGAGGACTTAAAACCTAAGCTATTAATTTTTATGAGGTCAAATGATTACTAGTATCTAATGGATTGATTGTTTTAATTGGAATGGTGACTTAAAAATTAAAAATTAAAACACGTAAATAAAATTGCACGAAAGTAGATTTGAAGAAAATCCAAATTTATAAACCTATCCAGGGTTGTGATTTCTTCCAATATCTATTTAAAGATGAAGTGGTTATTTTATATTTGTGTAAGATATCAGTTTACTAACCTGGAACACAAAATTATGCAAAAGCCTCTGTCGATGGTCAGATGCAAATACCCAGTATAACCCAATTGAACCATATGTCTATGTCAACCAAATTACTTGGCTTCATTAAGTTTAAGTTCCAAATATGGCTACCCCCGCCCGATAGGTATATGTCTATCCTTTAAGGAAATCTATTAAAGGCTTATCTATCCTCAAGGAATATCGTGGTCTATTAAGTCTAAGGCTAAAACCTAAATTCCTTTGTCAAGTTTATTTTAGATTTACCAGATCAATCTTATTAATGGCCAATTAACAAGAAGCATTAAGCTTAAGACTTAATAAGTAAACCTTTAAATTACCCAAACTATAAAATAACCCATTATAAACCGGTGATATTGGACTTCATCACAACCCCATATAACGGGCTTAGCTACGACACATATCTAAGGCTAGTAAAAACTTAAAAATAAAAGACATAAAGTAAAATGCTGAAAATAAAATGTTTGAAAGTAAATAAATAAAAGGAAATACAATAAAAGAAAATGCTAGAGTAAAAGGATCCACTTTTATCACCACTATTTTAGATATCACCCTTAATATAATATGTTAACTTGTGTGATATTACCAACCAGCCATATAGGCGGTATCCTGATTAAGTCAGATTAAGTCCAACCGACCATAAATGTGGTATTACAATTTATCCATAAACCAGCCATATAGGCGGTAATTACCAACCGACCAACCAGGCGGTATCCATGCTTAGTCAGGTTAAAAACCAGTTTATAATGATTACCAACCGACCAATATAGTGGTATCCTTGTTAAGTCAAATTTTAAATAGTGAATATATTATAATTAAGGGAGATTAATCTAAATAGCAATAATAAAAGATTTACCTTTCAGCCTAGCAGGGGGAAGTTACATCCTCATAGGTGAATAGTAAAAACTGACAAAGTAAAGAAAGTAAATTATTATTACAGAAAGTAACTAAAAATTAATTACAAAACTGAAATTTAAGAAAACTAGATACAGACTCCTTATTTACATCAGAGAATTCAGAGAGGAAGGTACATCTGAAATCAGAAGAATGAACTGAATTTATAGGCCTCGGTAGGCTTCGCGCGTCGCGAAGTGCAGCTCGCGTCGCGACGCATGTGATTGGCGACGTGGAACGTGGAGAGCTCGACACGTGGCAGTGGATAAGGTGATAACGTGATTGGCGTATTGACTTGGCATGTTGCTGATGTGGATGCTGACATGGCAGACACGTGGATGACACATGGCGACACTTGGCGATGGCGATTGTCGGCACCATAGGATGATGACACGTGGTGCGGTGCACGTTAGCAGATCTCCTCTGATGTTGACAAGTGGCAGGCACACGTTAGCATCCGGCGAATGTTAGCAGACTTCTCATATTGATACACGTGGCAGGGAGCATTTTAGCATGAAGCGGCGCAAGTTAGCACAGGCCGGCGAACGTTAGGCGTCGCGACGCCAAAGGATTTCGCGTCGCGATGTGCAAAATGATGATTTTGCCCTTTTTGTCATTTTTCACTATCTTAGCCCCAAATCACCTCCAGAATGTCCTGAAACTTTATTTATCTACAAGATAAGACAAAACACATCAAAATATTCACAAAACTCAAGAAACTATACAAAATATCATGTCAAATGAGTGGGAAATAGTGATACATTTACCACTCTTCACACCCCCAAACCTAACATTTTGCTAGTCCTCGAGCAAAATAACAAAATAAAATAACATAAAAATAAAATTAAGATAAGCCACTTTCGTAGGGATCACGGTTGCATTTAGCATATGCAACAAGCCTTTAAACCCCTAGGTTTCCCTAGTGGACGAGTTGTAGTCTCGTGAGGGTGTACATCAATGATACCCACAAATATTTTACAAAAGTAAGAAGAAAGTAAAACTAATGCACACAAAAGCAAAAAGACAAGAGAAAAAAGAATAAAGAAGTTAGTGATTAAGCAGGTGAAACTTCTACTCCAAGTTACTAGTTGTTTTCTTTCTTTCTAAAATACTGAATAAGTAAATTCTCCAATTATATTTACCATTCTCCATATACACAGTTAACAAAATATTAATCAACTCATTTTTGCCCATAACAGTTACAAGTGCAGTTGAGAAGAAAGTAATATTTTTATCCTAAAGTTTTATCAGAATTCACACCTTTTTGTAGCAATGGAATGATTTTTCTGAATTTTCTGATTTTTTCTTTCTTTTTGATTTTTTTTTATTTATATACAATATCTTCTGTCTATGTAGCGAGCTTTAAGCCAATGACTCCCAAACCAGTTGGCTTTAGGGCACAAAGTGTTAAGACACCTTTACGGACTTAATTACTCAAACTTCAGATAAATATATTTTTGCAACATCCTTGTTCCATGTAGCGAGCTTTGGGCCAGTGACTCCCAAACCAGTTGGTTTTAGGGCACTAGGTGTTAAAACACCCTTATAGACTTAAAACACCAGTTTTTTTTATCCCATCACTTTTCATAGATGCTTCCTCCAATTAAACTAGAGCACTGAATATTACAAGCTTTTCAATTACAGCTTATGTCCGTATGTTACCATGCATGTTAATAATACCTGTCAACTGAGTATAGGAAGATCCATTTTTAGTCAATTTTATGGAGAATTCACAAATTAAATAATTCAAAAGGAAATAAACAAAAAATTAACTTGTTCCGAAATAGGTTTGAGATACGTCTCAGGAGTGAAAACTCCTTACACAGCTATCTCACACCAATTTCACCCGATTAATGAAATTAAAAACACAAAAACACAAATTGTTTTTGTAAAATTTTTCAATATTTTTTTTTATTTTTCGAAAAATTTTGGACTAAAAATAAAAACAAAATACAAACAAGATGCTAATCAACTATTCCTCACCCCCAAACCTAAATGAGACATTGTCCCCAATGTCTTAAACAGTAGAAGAAGAATTTAGAAGATAGTACCTGGTTAGCTGAAATTCTACATCTAAATGGAAAATTTAAAGGTTAAGATCCAGATTTATCCGACGCTTCTTACCACGATCATCATCGGACCATTTTATCTTGGAAAGGATAGGGTCAATTTGTGGTTCATAGGCTAAGATTTGGTCAATTAAATCATGGGCAGTTCTGGTAGTGAAGATGAGTTCTTTTATAGGTTTTGACACCAATCCATTTCTCCGGGCATCATCAATAAATACACAAAGAAAATCATAACATCCTTATGTGTTGAACAATCCAATTGGTTTCTGGTGTATGTTCAAGTTCGCCCAAGATAGCACTGTAAAAATCTCTTCCAACGTACCCAAACCACCTGGCAAAGCAATAAAATCATCAGCACGGTTAATCATTTTCACCAGTCGTTCAAACATACCTGGCACGATCAGTTCTTCTCCGTTTGATGATCCTATAAGATCTGCCTCTACCAAGGGTTTTGGGATGATTCCCAAAACTTGACTGCCTCCATCATGTACAGCCTTTGAAACGATCCCCATTAGTCCAAGACTGCCTCCGCCATATACTAGGTGCATATTCTTCTCAGCTATGACTTGTCCTAATTCTTGTGATGCTGCTACGTATTGTGGCTTAGTACCAACACTAGTACCGCAAAAACACACATATGTTTTCAACTCGTCTTCTTGAAGTGGCTTCCATTTTTTATCTCGATGCCTTCAAAAGTGCAATGATGAATTGAATTTATAACACCTGAAAAGGGTGAGTAAAAATAATAGCACTAGTACCTGCCAATTGCCAATTATTAATTAAACAGTAAAATAAATCGTGATAGTCAAAAAGGTATGGATCCTATCGGAGAAAAAAAAAATAACAAATCATAATTATTAGGAAAAGACAAAGAGATATAATATTTACAAGAAAAGAAGCGGCTTGAATGACGTCTATGCGTCTGAGACAAGTTTCCCATCCAATTTTCTTATAAATTGGCAAATAGGGTCTTTTTGAGTCAGATTCCTGAGACTTAACTGTTGTCTTTCTCTTTGGAATTGTGTATATAACACGCGAATTTCGTGATACACATATCCATTGGGATACGTCTCAAGAGTTTTAGATATGTCATCCAAATACTCCTTACTCAAGCCATCCCTAATGAAATTAATCTTATCTTCACGGTTATCAAACACCATTCCTAAAGAACGACAACGAGTATCACAAAACATGTGAGCACATTTATAATATATACCCATTCTTTTAGCTCTTCTTTTTAGCATAGTTGTTTCTTCATAAACCAGGCAGATGTGAAATAAAAGAGTCAGAAGACTCACCTGCCAATCGGACCCGTGCTTCAATAATCCAACGAATGTCAGTTGGTATTCCTTTGATCATCAGTAGTCTCATCCGTTCCAAGCGAGCTTTGTAGACTTTCATCAGAGATTTATGAGGGAGAGAAGGAAATTGCTTGTGAAGATTTGCGAGAGCTTCTTCCATCGTGAAATGACTTTACCTGCAAAAATTAAACACACAAAAATAAAACACACCAGATCACAATATATACATAAATTGCATGGGTTACCTCCCTACGAGTGCTAAATTTAACGTCGTCAGCTAGACGTGACTTCTCGAACGTTAGGCTGGATCTGAAAGTGTGACAATTTCTTTTTGTCACTCAAATGATTCTCCCCAGTAGTGCTTGACACACTGACTGTTAACCTTGAATGTTTCGTTGGTGTTGGGATCCAGTAACTCAACAGCTCCATATGGTAAAACCTGAGTGATCACAAATGGTCCTGACCACCTTGATTTCAACTTTCCAGGGAAAAGTTTTAACCTAGAATTGTACAACAACACATGTTGTCTTGGTTTCAATTGTCTGCGCACTATTTTTCGGTCATGCCATTTCTTGGTCTTTTCTTTGTATAATCTGGCATTCTCATAAGCCTTTAGGCGAAACTCCTCCAATTCGTTGAGTTGGTGAAGTCGTTTTTCTCCTGCAGCTTGTGGATCAAGATTCAACTTCTTCAGTGCCAAGTACGCCTTGTGTTCAAGCTCAACTGGCAGATGGCATGCTTTCCAAAACACCATACGATATGGGACATACCAATGGGTGTCTTGTAAGCTGTCCGATAGGCCCCTAATGCGTCAACCAGTTTGTAGACCAGTCTCTCATTGTTGATCCGATGGTTCTTTCCAAGATTCTTTTGATATCCCTTTTTGAAACTTCAACCTGTCCATTTGACTGAGGATGGTAGGCAGTGGCAACTTTATTAGTAACTCCATATTTGGATAGGAGCGCATCGAATATTTTGTTGCAGAAATGTGTGCCACCATCACTGATAATAGCCCGAGGTGTTCCGAACGAGTGAAATATTCTTTTTAAGGAATTTGATCACCACTTTTGAATCGTTGATGTCAGTACAATTGCTTCAACCCATTTGGAGACGTAGTCTACAGCAACCAGTATGTACAGATTTTCGAATGAAGGAACAAAGGGTCACATAAAATCAATACCCCAAACATCGAATATCTCAACTTCCAGAATGTTTTGCAAAGGTCCTTCATTTCTCATTGAAATATTTCATGTTCTCTGGCACCTGTCACATTGAAGAGAAAACAAGTAAGCATATTTAAAAAGAGTGGGCCAGAACAAACCTGATTGTAGGACTTTGGCTGTAGTTTTGTTTCCGCTGAAGTGTCCGCCATATGGTGATGAATGACAATGTTGAAGAACACTATTGAATTCCCCATGTGGAACACACCGTCTCAATAATTGATCAGCACAATGTTTGAACAGGTACGTCTCATCCCAAACACAATGCTTGACTTCTTTGAAGAACTTCTTTCGTTGCTGAGTTGTCCATTCCCACGGCCATTTTCCTGAGACTATATAAGTGACATAGTCAGCATACCAATGAGCATCATATTGTTTCATGGCAAATAGCTTTTTATCTAGAAACGTTTCTTTGATTGTCAGTTCTTTACCAACTGTTTCTCCATTCTCGAGTCTCGATAAATGATCTGCCACCTGATTTTCTGTCCATTTACTGTCTCTGATCTCCACGTCGAATTCTTACAGAAGAAGTATCCAACAGATCAATATGGGTTTGGCATATTTCTTCGTGATCAAGTATTTGATTGCTGAATGATCTCTGTAGACCACCACTTTGGGACCCAGCAGATAGGAACAGAATTTGTCAAAAGCGTACACAACTGCGAGCAACTCCTTTTCAGTGGTTGTGTAGTTGAGTTGAGCTTCATTCAAAGTTCTGCTGGAGTAGTAAATGGTGTGGAAAATCTTTGCTTTGCGTTGTCCCAAAACTGCACCTATAGTAAAATCACTAGTGTCACACATTACCTCAAATAGAAGGGTCCAGTCTGGTGCTACAATGATAGAAACAGAAACCAGCTTCTATTTTAGGATCTCAAAAGCTTCCTGGCATTCTTTGGTGAAGTTGAAAGGCACATCCTTCTCCGAAAGATTGCACATAGGTTTAGCAATCTTGGAAAAGTCTTTAATAAATCTCCTGTAAAAACCTGCATGTCCGAGAAAGCTCTGAATCCCTTTGACTGATGTCGGTGAAGGTAGTTTTTCAATTGTTTCAATCTTTGCTTTGTCAACCTTGATCCCCTTTTGTGAGATCCGATGTCCCAGGACAATGCCTTCCTGCACCATGAAGTGACATTTCTCCCAGTTGAGTACCATGTTGGTATCTTCACATCTTTATAATATTTGTTCCAGATTTTGTAAGCAGTGATCAAAAGAGTCTCCAAACACAGAGAAATCATCCATAAAAACCTCTATACTCTGTTCCAGCATATCTGAGAAAATGGCCATCATGCAACGCTGAAATGTGGCAGAGGCATTACATAATCTAAATGGCATCTTGCGGAATGTAAAAGTACCATATGGACATGTAAAAGTGGTTTTCTCCTGATCTTCTGGTGCAATGGCAATCTGATTGTACCCCGAATATCCATCTAGAAAGTAATAGAACTCATGTCCCGCCAGTCTGTCTAGCATCTGATTAATGAATGGCAGCGGAAAATGTTATTTCCTTGTTGCTTTGTTCAGCTTCCGATAGTCCATACAAACTCTCCATCCAGTCACAGTTCTTGTTGGAATCAGCTCGTTCTTTTCATTTGTGACTACATTTATTCCTCATTTCTTTGGAACACACTGCATAGGACTCACCAAGTGCTGTCTGAGATGGGGTAAATGATGCCAGCATCCAGCCATTTGATGATTTATTTCTTCACGACTTCCTTCATTATTGGATTGAGTCTCCGTTGATGCTCCACTGTGGGTTTGTACTCATCATTCATCAGAATCTTGTGCATGCAAAATGATGGACTAATGCCTCGAATGTCTACTGTAGTCCAGCCAATGGCTCTTTTGTGTTCTCGTAATACTCTCAAAAATTTTTCTTCCTGCTCCAATGTTAGTGAAGAAGAAATAATAACAGGTAATTCAGAAGAGTTTCCAAGAAATGCATACCTGAGATGGCTCGATAGTAACTTCAGCTCCAACTGTGGTGGTTCTTCAATTAAGGGTTTGATTCGATCTTTCTTCGGGAGTTCCAGACTCTCAACTGGTGGTGTCTATTTGAAGTGGAACGGCTTGTCCAGATAGTTGATACATTCTAGAATTTCAGCATCTAACTCGATGTCATTCATATTGGTGATGCAAGCTTCAAGTTTGTCTGTGGGAGGTGGTATTGCATCAGTATCCTTGATGATACTATCAATAACATCAACTCTGAAACATTCTTCTTCCTTTTCTTCGCTCGGGAATTTCATGGCTTTGAAAACATTAAAGGTAACTTCTTGGTCTTGAACTTTCATGGATAGTTCTCCTTTTTGTACATCAATAACAGTTCGTCCTGTCGCCAAGAATGGTCTTCCAAGGATGATAGGTACATCTTTGTCTTATTCCATGTCAAGGATAATGAAATCTACTGGAGAATGAGTTTCTCAAATTTGACCAGCACATCTTCAATAACTCCTCTCAGAAATACGAGTTTTCGATCAACAAGTTACATCGAGACTAAGGTAGGCATTGCTTCTCCAATTTGCAGTTTCCTGTAAATAGAAAAAGGCATCAAATTAACACTTGCACCTAAGTCACATAAAGCCTTACCGATATAATGTTCTCCAATGGTGCATGGAACAGTGAAACTGGCAAGATCTTTCAACTTCGGGGGAAGTTTCCTCTGAATGATTGCGCTGCATTCTTCCGTCAATGCTACTATCTCGTAATCTCCAAATCTCCATTTTCGTGAAAGAATGTCTTTCATGAATTTGACGTAGCTGGGCATTTCTTCCAAGGCTTCTGCGACTGGAATGTTGATATGCAGCTTTTTGAACACTTCCAGGAATCGAGCAAACTGCTTGTCCAGTTTGTTTTTCTGAAGACGCTGAGGAAAAGGTGGAGGTGGAGTGATTTGATCTTTTTCTTTTGCTTCTTTTTCTTACATCTGTGGGACTGGATCTTTTGGAATTTGTTCAATAGTTGCCTTGATTCCAACATCTTTGTTGATCTCAGTGGCGCTTTTCAAGGTAATGGCTTGACATTGTTCCTTCCCTCGGTTCCTTGGATTGGTTCTATGTTGCTGGGAAGATTCCCTGGCGGTCTGCAACTTTAAGCATTGGCCAATTGTCCAATTTGATTTTCCAATGCTTTGATGGAAGCAGATTGGCTTTGAAAAATAGCATCATATGCTGCTTGTTGCTTTTTGAATATTTCTGCAATCCATTCTTTCATATCTGAATCTTTTTCAAACTCATGGCCTTTGTTCTGTTGCTGGAATCCATGTGGTGGATAGTTCTTTTTCCCTGAATTATTGCTCCATGAGAAATCGGGGATGATTCCTCCACCCTGAGTTGTAGGTGTTGGAATATGGATTGTTCCCATGTCTGTTGAAATTGTTGACAAAATTCACTATTTCTTCAAGTTGGTTTGGTTCTGGTGCTCCTCCATATGGTGAACTTGTGGATCCAGTGGTAAGAGTCTCCATGAATTTGTATATCTGATCCAACTTGGCGTTGACTGCTGTATTGGCTCCAACTTCATAAATTCCAGCAATTCTTTGGATCATGTTCCTTTCTGTTGGCCACATGGAATTGTTGTTTTCCATTTCTCCATTAGGTCCCAGGCTTGATCTTCTCCTTTTGCCATCAAAGCTCCTCCAGCAGCAGCGTCATTGTGGTTCTCATTAGTCCAGAAAGTCCATTATAGAATGTTTTGACTTGAAGCCATTTTGGAATCTCATGGTGAGGACATTTCCGGAGCAAATCTTTGTACATTTCCCAAGCTTCGTAGAGAGTTTCCGAGTCAAGTTGTACAAATGATGTGATTTCATTCCTCAGCTTTCCAGTTCTGGCTGATGGAAAGTACTTTGCAAGAAATTTGGTGGCTAGAGTGTTCCAAGTTGTGAAGGATCCTACTGGTAGTGAATGTAGCCAAGTTTTAGCTCTGTCTTTCAAGGAGTATGGAAAATCTCACAGTCTCATTGCTTCTTCAGCTGCTCGGTTGTAATTGAAAGTGCCGCAAACTTCCAGGAAGTTACTGATGTGGGCATAAGGATCTTCTGTTGCATTCCCCCCAAACTGCACTGACTGCTGAATCATCTGAATGCATGTTTTGATGTCACATGCATTTGCTGGTAAATGAGGAAGTACAATACAGGAAATGAAGTCGTCGACCACCGGAATGGTTCTGTCTCGAATGGGTAATGGTGGTGCAACTTCCAAAGGTTCAGGTTCCATGTTGACTAAAGCTTCTTGGCCTTCTCGCCTTTCCCTTCTCAACTGTCTGATGGTTCTTTCAATTTCTGGGTCAAGCGGTCAGAATTCAAAGCTTTTGGTTCGTCTCATGTAGTTTCTGATAACCTGAAACACAAGAAAACAAAAACAATAAGTAAAAAGAAATTAGATACAAGTAATGTATCTAACCCAAAAACTAATAGTGAAAGATAAATAAGTCATTGACAACGGCGCCAAAACTTGACCGGTGCGAAATCACACGCGTATAACGTAAGCGCACGTATCGTTCAAGTAGTATAAAAAGTATCGATCCCACGAGGACTTAAAACCTAAGCTATATTAATTTTTATGAGGTCAAATGATTACTAGTATCTAATGGATTGATTGTTTTAATTGGAATGGTGACTTAAAATTAAAATTAAAACACGTAAATAAAATTACACGAAAGTATATTTGAAGAAAATCCAAATTTATAACCTATCCAGGGTCGTGATTTCTTCCAATATCTATTTAAAGATGAAATGGTTATTTTATATTTGTGTAAGATATTGGTTTACTAACCTGGAAAACGAAATTATGCAAGAGCCTATGTCGATGGCCAGATGCAAATACCCAGTATAACCCAATTGAACCATATGTCTATGTCAACCAAATTACCTGGATTCATTAAGTTTAAGTTCCAATTATGGCTACCTCTGCCCGGTAGGTATATGTCTATCATGTAAGGAAATCTATTAAAGGGTATCTATCCTCAAGGAGATCGTGGGCTATTAAGTCTAAGGCTAAAACCAAAAATTCTTTTCTCAAGTTTATTTTATATTTACCAGATCAATCTTATTAATGGCCAGTTAACAAGAAGCATTAAGCTTAAGACTTAATAAGTAAACCTTTAAATTACCCAAATTATAAAATAACCCCTTATAAACCGGTGATATTGGATTTCATCACAACCCCAGATAACAGGCTTAGCTACGACACATATCTAAAGCTAGTAAAAACTTAAAAATAAAAAACATAAAGTAAAATGCTGAAAATAAAATGTTTGAAAGTAAATAAAGGATCCACTTTTATTACTACTATTTTAGATATCTCCCTTAATATAATATATTAACTTGTGTGATATTACCAACCAGCCATATATGCGGTATCCTGATTAAGTCAGATTAAGTCAAACTGACCATAAAGACGGTATTACAATTGTCCATAAACCAGCCATATAGGCGGTAATTACCAACCAACCAACCAGGCGGTATCCATGCTTAGTCAGGTTAAAAACCAGTTTGTAATAATTACCAACCGACCAATACAGCGGTATTCTTGTTAAGTAAAATTTTAAATAGTGAATATATTATAATTAAGGGAGATTAATCTAAATAGCAATAATAAAATATTTACCTTTCACCCTAGCAGGGGGAAGTTACCTCCCTATAGGTGAATAGTAAAAACTGACAAAGTAAAGAAAGTAAATTATTATTACAGAAAATAACTAAAAATTAATTACAAAATTGAAATTTAAGAAAACTAGATACAAACTCCTTATTTACATCAGAGAATTCAGAGAGGAAGGTACATCTGAAATCAGAAGAATGAGCTGAATTTATAGGCCTTGGCAGGCTTCGCGCGTCGCGACGTGCAGCTCGCGTCGCGACGCGTGTGATTGGCGTCTTGTAACGCGGAGAGATCGACACGTGGCAGTGGATAAGGTGATAAGGTGACACATGGCAGAGGTGGCTGGGAGCTGAATGATTGTGCTGATGTGGCTATGATGTGGCAACACGTGGCGATGTGGATTGTCGGCACCATAGGATTGCGACACGTGGCACGTAATGATTGGCTGATGAGGACATGGTTGACACGTGGCGCATTGACTTGGCATATTGCTGATGTGGACGCTGACGTGGCAGACACATGGTGATGGCGATTGTCAGCACCATAGGATGACAACACGTGGCGCGGTGTACGTTAGCAAATCTCCTCTGATGTTGACACGTGGCAGGCGCACGTTAGCATCCAGCGTATGTTAGCAGACTTCTCAGATTGATACATGTGGCAGGGCGCATTTTAGCATGAAGCGGTGCAAGTTAGCACAGGCCGACGCATGTTAGGTGTCGCGACGCCAAAAGATTGCGCGTCGTGACGCGTAAAATGATGATTTTGCCCTTTTTGTCATTTTTCACTATTTTAGCCCCAAATCACCTCCCGAATGTCCTGAAACTTTATTTATCTACAAAATAACACAAAACACATCAAAATATTCACAAAACTCAAGAAACTATACAAAATATCAGGTCAAATGAGTGGGAAATAGTGATACATTTACCACTCATCAATGTCCAACACAAATTGAAGCAAAATCATCATCCATCACAACATGCTCAAGCTCACGGCAATACACGAAATTAACATCCAATTTTGATTTCAATCCAATTAAATCAACATTTAATATTCAATTTCATGCCAATTAACATATCTAATTGTCAAATTCAAGAAATCACCATGAACTTATTCAAGGGTGCATTCGGCCAAGTGGTGAATTTTGGGGAAAATTAATCCAATCAATTTTTCTCAAATCCAATGATTCAAAAATCCAATTTATCATCATCAAACCACATCCAAACAACCAATTTAGAAATTTATAAGCTCCAAGCACAAAATCCCCAAATAAAGTATATAAACCCTAGAATCAAATCATGCTTAGTTCTCGCTCTGATACCATTGTTAGTGTCCTAGACATGCCAATGATCTCTAAGATATGATTTGTGTGTGAATTATCAAGTATAATTTGCGGAAAAAACTTACATTGATCGGTTTTAGGATTAAAAAATTCCATGGATGTAGTAGCTCCAAGCCCTACTTTTGAGTTCCAAACTCTTGGGTGAGTTTTCCTATCACATTTCTTTGAACCCCTTTAAGTGCTAGCTTGAAAAAAATTGAAGCAAAAATTGCCCTCCATAAGTTGCAATATTCGGCCAAGAGAGAGATGTGAGGGTGAGAGTGAATAGTTTTTTCTCTAACAAAACTAGTTACCAAATTTGTAAAAAGTGTTGACATGGTTTTTGTGTTGTTGGTTGTTTAATTAATTCAAACACTATTGCCAACTACCACCATCACACAATTTTGACAAGTGATGTGAGTTGTGGGTCCCACCCATTTTGAATTCCAATTCAAGTTGGCTTACACAACACACTTTGGGCCCGGTTCGTTTAATCCGACTAAACGAATTTTCCGTCGCTAAATAATTAAATCCAATTTATTTAAATAATAATGCCTCGCAAAATTATTACGAAAGTCGCTTACGAATTGATTCCAAATTAATTTGTTCGCTTGAATTAAAATCCAATTTTAATTATGTATTGAAATCCAATTTTAATTAATATATCCAATATATTATTTTAGCCCAATTAAATAAATTAAATAGTAAAATCCAATTCAACTATTAAATTTACTTTGCCGATTAATTCCAAATTAATCGCGTTCTCTCTTCTATGCGAATTTAATCCCAGATAAATTCTTGCCGTAATTAATCCCAAATTATTTTCTCTCTCATAATTAATCCCATATTAATTATGTTCGAGTCAAATTTCATCGGAGAATCTTTGGGAAGCGACCCAAGAGATCCCTGGATATGTTGGCAGAAAATACGGTTGTCGGACTATCCGAACATGTGCGTACCCCTAGACACATTCTTACCGATTTACAAGACATGGTTGGCTTCTAGCAAAGCACCGTGCCTACCCAATTCTCCAGAAATATTCAACGAGGAATATATAATCTGTATCAGGCGTAATATACAAAGTATTGCGTATTACGATTCAGTATCGGATGTCACATGCTAGGCTTAGGGTTGGAATTGTGTCTGCCCCGTACGAAGCATATATCAGATCACTAGCAACTAGTCTCTGTAATCGGATAATCATGACCTAGTCTTACTACCCCGATAGCTGCAGCATTTAAAAGTACTAGTTTTGCATCCCTGCGTGATCATCATCTCCATATGACTGAAGTGATACTTCCATCTTGACATCACACCTAATACATTATGATTCTTATTTACCCAGAAGAGGCATACACCGAACCTGTTAAAGCTCCGGACGACCAAAACCAAAGCGTACTGATTGTCGCAAGTATTAGAGATGCAAGTCTCAGGTTAAGACCACATACATCTACCCTGATTTGGATTCCCATAGACACATAGTCATACTACCAATGGGACTCCGATGGGTCTATCCAGAGCGAAGCTGTTCCCGATCCAACGGCTAACAGAACCTCATATCACACTTGCATAAGTATCCAATACTTAAATATATGAGAACTATGACGTTAAGCTTCCATAATGCGCACAAGTGTAATACTAGTCTATTCCGCATTATCGATGTCCAGTCTCGATAATACTACGACTAGGGATATTTAATGATTAAACCTTTCGTGGATTAATACTGTCTCATATCTTATTAATTTGGTACTAATCATATGGACTTTTATCATTTATATATCCAAGTAATCCAATTACAAAATGATAAAAGAGCAATTTCCTTTGTCACATAGTTAATTTGTACAAAAACACAAAGTCTTTTACAAATAGTGATGCTATGGGTCATAATTGTCCAACAGCGGGCCCATGTCTAGCCAGGCTAGAGGTGGATATGAATACTTCGTAACCTTTATGGATGATGCATCGCGTTATGGTTATGTGTATCTTATGAAACACAAGTCGGAAACTTTTGAGAAATTCAAAGAGTTTCGACACGAAGTAGAAAAAAAAGACCGGTAAAAGTATTAAAACATTACGGTCGGACCGTGGTGGAGAGTACTTAAATAATGAGTTTCAAGATCACTTGAAAGAATATGGTATTCTTTCACAGTGGACTCCTTCTGGAACACCTCAATTGAACGGTGTGTCCGAACGGAGAAACTGAAATTTTTTGACATGGTAAGGTCAATGATGAGTCGAACAAAGCTACCGATGTCCTTCTGGGGATACGCATTAAACAGATCAATACTTATTTTGAATAAGGTTCCATCAAAGTCTATTTAACAAACTCCATATGAGATATGGACAGGAAAGAAACCGGGTTTCTTATTCCTGAAGATTTGGGGATGTTGGGCATATATTAAAGGTTTGGATAGTACCAAACTAGAACCCTAATCGGATAAGTGCATATTTTTAGGTTATCCTAAGGAAACGAAAGCATATTATTTCTACAACCCACAAGAGAACAAAATATTTATTGCTCTTCATGCAGTTTTCCTAGAAAATGAATTCATGAATGCAGTGGTAAGTGGGAGGAAATTAGAACTCGATGAAAATCAGAGTGATACTTTTCCTGGCACCGACCCCCTCACGAAACACGAATAGTCCATCAGAGATAAAATTGTTCCATAATCTTCTGATACATAAGAACCGCGTAAGTCGGAGCGACTCAGAAAATAACCTGAGAGGTAAGGGTTTCTGATCTCACCTCATGTAGACATTAATCTTACTGAGGAAGATGAACTGGCTACGTATGAGGAAGCGATAAAAGGTATCGACTTCGCTTTATGGCAAGAAGCCATGAAGTCTGAAATGGATTCCATGTATACCAACCAAGTTTGGACACTGGTTGATGCACCAGAAGGCATTAAGCTTATTGGTTGTAAATGAATCTTCAAAAAGAAGACAGACATGGAAGGCAACATACAAATGTACAAAGTTAGGCTTGTAGCTAAAGGATATCGTCAACGACATGGTGTCGACTACGATGAAACCTTTTCACATATTTCCATGATTAAATCCATTCGGATAATGCTTGCTATTGCTGCATATTTCGATTATGAAATATGACAGATGGATGTCAAAACCGCTTTCCTTAACATAAATCTTTTGGAGGATGTTTATATGCAACAACTTGATGGTTTTGTCGTACCAAGACATGCAAACAAGGTTTTCAAGTTAAACCGATCTATTTATGGATTAAAGCAAGCATCGCGTTCTTGGAACCATCGTTTTGATGAGATCATAAAAGAATATGGTTTCATTCAAAACGAAGATGATTCTTGTGTATATAAGAAGGTTAGTGGGAGCACAATGATATTCATTGTCCTATACGTTGATGATGTATTACTTATTGGAAATGACATTCTCATGCTACAATCGGTGAAAGCTTGGCTTTCATTAAAATTCTCTATGAAAGACCTGGGAGAGGCAGCTTTTATTCTAGGAATAAGGATCTACCGGGATAGGTCTATAAAGCTGCTGGCACTCTCCCAGAGCTCTTACATTGACAAATTTTTGAAGAGATTCAACATGGATCAGTCCAAGAGGGGGCTGCTTCCGGTGTCACATGGCATCTCTCTATCGAAGGATATGTGTCCTAAAACTCAAGATGAGAGAGATGCAATGATTAAAATCCTGTATGCTTCAGCAGTCGGATCGATCATGTTACGCCATGATATGTACGCGACCTGATGTCTCATATGCTTTGAGCATGTGCAGTCACTATCAGGCTGATACATGTGATGGTCACTGGATTGCTGTAAAGAACATCATTGAGTATCTTAGATGAACTAAAGATGATTTCTTAAGATATGAGACAATATTAATCCACAATGATTGCTGTAAAGAATATCATTAATTATCTTGTAATTAGATTACTTGGATATATATTAATGATAAAAGTCCATATGGTTAAATCAGATTAATAAGATATGAGACAGTATTAATCCACAAACGGTTTAATCATTAAATATCCATAATCGAAGTATTATTGATACTGTACATTAATAATGCGGAATAGACTAGTATTACATTTGTGCGCGTTATGGAAGCTTAACGGTATAGTTCTCATATATTTAGGTATTGGATACTTATGCAAGTGTAATAAGAGGTTCTGTTAGCCGTTGGACCGGGAACAGTTCGCTCTAGATAGACCCACTCGGAATCCTATTGGTAGTATGACTATATGTCTATGGGAATCCGAATCAGGATAGGTTTATGTGATATTTAACCTGAGACTTACGTCGCTATTACATGCGACAATCAGTTTACTATAGTATTGGTCGTCTGGAGCTTTAAGAGGTTCTGTGTACGCCGGTATTGGGTTCACTGAGAATCGTAGTGTATGGGATGTGATGTCAAGATGGGAGTATCACTTCAGTCATATGGAGATGATGGTCTCACATGATACAAAATTAGTACTCTTAAAAGCTACAGCTATCGGGATAGTATGACTAGGTCATGACTTCCCGATTACAGAGATTAGTTACTCGGGATCTGATATATGCTTCGTACGGGGCAGACACAGAGCTAGCCCTAGGCCTAGCAAGTGACATCCTATACTGGATCTTATTACATATTACATAATATTAGTATTACTACGCCTAATACAGATGATATTCCTCTTCGAATATTTCTGGAGAATTGGGTAAGCACAGTTCTTTGCTAGAATCCAACCATGTCTTGTAAATCGGTGAGAACATGGTACGGGGTACGCATGTGTTCAGATAGTCCGATAACCGTATTTACTGCCAACATATCCAGGAATCTCTTGGGTCGCTTTTCAAAGATTCACTAATGACATTTGACTCATATAGAATTAATCTGGGATTAATTATGAGAGAGAAAACTAATCTGGGATTAAATTCGTATAGAAGATAGAACGTGATTAATTTAGAATTAATCAATAAAATAAATTTAATAGTTAAATTGGATTTTTCTATTTAATTTATTTATTTGTGGCTAAAATAATATATCGGATATATTAATTGAAATCAGATTTCAATACGAAATTAAAATTGGATTTTAATTCGGGCGAACGAATTAATTTAGAATTACTTCGAAAATGACTATCGTAATAATTTTTACGAGGCATAATTATTTAATTAAATTTGATTTAATTATGGCGCGCCGGTAAATTTGTTTAATTGGAATTAAACGAACCCGATAAAATTGCCTATGACTTAGCGTGTGTCTTTTTGTGTTTTGGGACACAAAATATCTTTAACTTTGGTGGGACCAAGTCAAGTTGTGTGTAAAAGAAGCCAACTCGAATTTTAAATTTAAAATGTGGTGGGACCACATCACTTACATCAAATGTCTATAGTTGATGTAAGTAGTTGGCTTTAATTTAATGCATCTTTTAACACAACAACCAACCAAGTTTTTGGAAACTATTCACTCTCCTTCTCTCTTTGACATTGCTGATTCTTCTTCTCTCCATTAGTGAAATTTCGCTTCAAAATTTCAACAAAGCTAGCACTTGGAGGAGTCAAATGAGGTGATAGGGAAACTCACCCAAGGAACAAACAACATACAACAAGCTTGGAGCTTCATCCAAAAGAGGAAATTTTTGAAATTTCTCAATAAATCAATGTAAGTGATTCTGCCACTTCACTTGATTATTTCACACATAAAATCACATTTAGGATCTTATGGCAGTCTTAGAGACTTACAAGATCCACACCATCACCCTGAGCCTCTTGACTTTTACTTATCTTTCTCTAGTATCCCTCACATTACAAAAACGTTACACACACACACACACACATATATATATATAACCATTCCATAAACCATATAGCAATACCAAATCGGTTTTATTATTTTAAATATAATATTTATACAATGATTCTTTAACCAAGTTCAACTGGACACGACCCGTACTTACTTACATGCATTCTATTTGAATGCGACCATCAAACTTTACACTCAATGACTTTAGTTCACCTCTTTTCCTCGATCCTAGGCTCCTAACTCGCTATGTCTCACCAGATATGCCTATCTACAAAACTGAGGAGTGGAAATGGGTGAGTCTGGGAGCTCAGTGAGCAGATACCGAAAACCAAATAAATCTCATCAAAAGAAAATTATATAAATTTTTTTGAAATAAATTTCATAATTTTTTCCTTAGATGTCATAGTAAAAAAGAATCAAGCGCTCAACGTCCCAATTGCACGTACTAGACTGAGCGATGAAAAAACAAGTCATTCTCAACAAGGTATACGGTCGATCCATTTCTGATGGTCGAGAGCCTAAATAAGTTCCCCGACAGAAACACAATGATGAATCATAAAATACGAAAACATGAATCCAGTGTTGTGATAGAAACATCTCATTAATCAAGCACTTTGACAGAAACATAATAATGAATCATCAAACATATAACAAGTGTCGAGATGTAAATATATCATTATTCACTGAACTTGATGATTATCTAGAAACTCACTATGGAATCATTGACAATGTGGGCTCCTGACAATACTATATAATAAATCAAATTCATTAGATTAGACATAATAAAAATAATTCTTAAACATTAATTAGACTATGCAATGACATCCCAAATTCACTAAAATTCAAGGTACTCAGGTTGTTTAAGAATTTTAAGCACCTAGATTCGAAGTTACAGAAGTACGGCAGCGGAAGTTCAAATTCTGCCTAATCGATACCTGTTTCTATACCATCTGAGTTCACACCAGAGGAACACCAGACCTTCCAGAAATGGAGGGATGATGACCTAAAAGTTAGATCATACATCCTTGGTTCGTTGACTCATGAGATTAAAAGGTAATATATTGATATGTCTGATGCGCATAGCATGATCACTCGGCTGAGGGAGCTTTTCATGTATTAAGAACAAGTCTTAGTTCATAGAGTGGCAGTGGAACTGTTTCACTCCAGACTGGATGAGGGTTAACCAATCAGCATGTATATGCTTTATTTGATTGATCCGATCGAACGGTTGAGACGCTGTAACTTTCCACTCAATGATACACTTAGGCGTAGTTTGATACTAGGCTCGCTTCCGAGCTCATTTCGCCAGTTTAGGATGAATTTTAATATGCATAGGATTTTGTTAGGGTTGGTGCTCTGAGCGCCAATTTTATTATGTATTTCGTTGTAAATACTAATGTAACATTTTATTATGAATAAAATGAACATATTATTTTATATAACATCTTCTTTAATATGGTAAAGACGTAACCGACCTTAGAATGATTAGTTATGATACTGTTGCAAAAGTGTCACAACTGACATTGAGTTGTATCATGACGTTGTCATTCTTAGATAGTTCCCGGTCAAGGTTTACACTACTTGGTTAGTAAAGTAAACTTGTTGAGACTGATACATGTCGTATATTGGAATCTTGGATTTCGATGGTTTCTCAGTGAACCATGAGTCTTGGATAGTCATATAGACGTGTAGGTGTTTATAGCGGAAAAACACTGAACGACTCACCGAAGATTCTTAATAGATGATACACCAACGTCAATAAGAATCTTCTCGGGTTGAGTGAGCATAGTGATTCTTTGACTTGAGATACCACTGTGGATATATGAGTTATCCTCCACACTTAAATGGCAGTCACGTCACCGATCTATTTAGATCAAACCTCCGCATGTTCGTTAGGTGTGGACTGATGCTCAGGATATCCTGTGTGTATCAAGAAAGTATCCATCAGCTCTGTGTACAGAGCATAGGTATTCAAATATGGAATTAGCAATCTGGTAAATCCATGGGCCCGTGCTACACTGTAGAAATCAGTTTTAAGTGTTATTAAGGGATTGCTAATAGAAATGTCGATGTGATTATATCTATAGAAATTTGACGTTTGTATTTATATCTCTGGAATAATCCGGATACCTGTGACGGAGGGATTATACGTATGCAATGACCTCGACCTGTATGATTCAGAGAGTTTATCCGTGTTCGTGATAATTTACGGGTGGGTGAATTATGGACACAAAATTTGATTTCGTTACGGATATGCCTGAATCTAGAGAGTCTCACTAATGAAATATACTCGTAGAGCACTAGGGCAACTGTTATGAATAATACTGATTATTTATAACTCGTTTAACGGTTAAACGAAAAATACATGCAATCGGGATCTAACGGTCATTTCCGAATTAATGTGTATTTGTATTTAATACTTGATTTTATTAAATACACATTAATAAAATATCAATTTGTGATATTTGACATATATCATTAATATATGTATTTGAGATATTTAATGTAAATATAATACATATATTTAAGATATTTATATTTATTATTTAATTGTTAAATAATTAAATTAATTAATAAAGTAAATATCTTTTGTAATGATTTCAGCTTCTTAAAGTTGGAAAATGGTTTGTTACCATTGGAATACTTTTTGATTTGCTTTATTAAAGATAATGTGTTAACTTTATTAAAGTAAATGTGGACTAATGATATTTGAACAAAAATAAAATAATTGTTATTTAATTTTTGTTATAAAAAATTCGGCCAAGTGGGAATTTGTTTGAAAAAATTGTTTTGCTTCATTTTTTTTTCACTTAGACAAGTTTAACAAATATTTACAAAGTGAGTTGAGAGAAAGTTGAAGAAAGAAAGGAAAACCAAAGCCAAATTTTGGAATTTTTTCACATTTTCTTCTACATGAAAATTGTTTCAATTAATCTTAGCTTCAATTTATGTTGCTAAGTTGATTGTCTCTCTACTCTTTGGGTTTGTAATTAGCTAGTTGGATGTGATTAGCATGTGTGATTAATTAATGAGCTAATTATGAGTAATTATGCTTAATTGATTAACTAAATATTAAAGTTGACATTCTAGAGTTTTAATTCCACTCAGTTATAACCTATAATTGTTCTTAGGTTATTTCAAGTGGTGAGACTTGTTTGGTGAATTACTAAATTGATTAAAGCATTGAATTAATTCAATTTAATGTAAATTGTTTAATTGTAATTTATGAAATTAGGGTTCTTAACCTAATCAATTTTAGGAATTTTCATATATATGATATAATTTGATATATATTTGATGTATATTAAATTTGGGATTGATTGGATTTGATCTTGACATATTTTTGAACATTTGGGGCCAAATCGCAATGAAGAAAAAATCTAGGGTGCTCTTGGCTTTTGTTGAAAAATTGGGGGGTTTGTGTTGCAAATTGTAATTTTATGTATTAGACATGTATAAATCATTTTGGGATTAACTTTGAATCAGTTAAATTTGTATTTAATTATTTAAGGACCAAAATGATCAAATTGCAAAACTTTGGGGCTATTCGGTAATTAATAGAAATTTGATTTCTTGGGTTAAAATTTCAGATTTTAAGTTTGGTTAATTAAATAAATAAGTTTACTTAATTGTTCCAAAAAATTTTTTGACTCCGCGTTCCGCTGCGCTAATCCTATAATTCCGTATAAAACCCCAACACATAGAGTGGCAATGGAACTGTTTCACTCCAGACTTGATGAGGGTCAACCAATCAGCCCGTATATGTTTTATTTGATTGATCCCATCGAAAAGTTGAGACGCTGCAACTTTCCACTCAATGATACACTTAGGCCTAGTTTGTTACTAGGCTCGCTCCCGAGCTCATTTCGCCAGTTTATATTGAATTTTATTATGCATAGATTCATTCACTATTCTTACAGTGAGTTGCATAGGATGATGCTCACTACTGAGGAAGATTTGAAGAAGGGGGTGCTGACTCGCCTTCAAAAATCGACTTCTCTTTCTACCTCTTTTGAAAAGAAGGGCAAAGGAAAGAAGAATAAAGGTAAAAAGATCGCTTCTCAGGGTAAGATAGTGAAACCTAAGCCCAAGAGAGATGTTGAAGACAAATACCATCATTGTAACAAGATAGGACACTGGATGCATAATTGTCCTGAATATCTTCGTAGTTGAAGAGAGACGGAGCTTCTGCTTCAAATATGTTTATTTTTTCCCGTTTTTGATATCTTTTTAGCTTGTAAAGCTATTTCTTCCAGTTGGATTTAAGACTCTTCTTGTCCTGTTCACATCTGTAATTCGTTGCAGGGACTTAAGGAAAGTAGGAAGCTAAAATCTAGAGTGATGAGATTTCATTTCGGGAGTGGATACTCTTTAGATGCAGTTGCAGTAGGGGTAGATGAGATTCCATTGTCCAGATGGAGCTTTTTGTTAAATGAATGTTATTTTGTGCCAGGATGTGTGGCAAATATTAAATCACTATTTGTATTAGATACATAGGGTTTTGTATAAATATTAAGAACAGTTCTTTTTTTATTTTGTGATAAAAATATATTCATATCCTTGTATGTCCAAATGAGAATGGTCATTACATTTTGCATACTTCTAGAGATATTTTGAATATTGGGACTAATAAACGAACTAGATCTAATATTAATAATACTGAACTATGGCATATGAGGTTAGGTCATATTGGCGTACGATGCCTGACCCAGTTGGTTAGGAATAGTTTGATTGATATCTCACTATTGAGCCTTATACCCGACTTGTGAATCTTGCATTCAGGGTAAAATGACAAAAGCCTCATTTTTCGGTGTAAGACATCGAGCCTCTTTACTATTGTGGGAACGGTACATTCTTATGTATGTGGTCTTATGAGTCTTACTACTTACATTGGCTATTCATGCTTCGTTACATTCACCAATGACTTTTCACAATATGATTATGTTTATTTGATGAAACATAAATTGGAAACTTTTGAAAAGTTCAAAGGGTTCCAAAACGAAGTGGAAAAGCAAACTGGAGAATTTATCAAGTGTCTACGATTGAATCTATGTGGTGAATATATGAGCGATGAGTTCACTGATTATTTAAAAGAGGATTGAGATTCTCACACAAAATACTCTTCCAAGTACTCCACAGCACAATGGAGTGTCTGAAAGGGAAATCGAACATTTTGGATATGGTTCGCTCTATGTTGAGCTAAACAGATCTACCTTACTACCTGTCGGGCTATGCGCTCCTTAATGCAGTTCATCTTTTGAACATAGTTCCTTCTAAATCTATTCCTACGACTCCATATCAGATATGGACTAGTTGGAAACTGAACCTTAATTATATTAGGGTTGGGGCTATCATGTGTACGCCCGAGTGGCGCAGCATTATAAGCTTTTGCCTTAAAGGAAAAAGTTTAGGTTGTTGGGTATCCTTCCAATACGAAATGATATTTATTCTATGATTCCGAGAGACGAAACATATTTGTAGCTCGCTTCATAAAATTTCTAAAAGTAGAATTTTTAGTTGAAGGAGGAGATCATAGACAAGTTGAACTTTATGAATTTCAACCTATAACTAACAAACCATATGAGGAACATGAGTTTCAAGAAGGTGAATGATCTTTGACGCACACACTTCGTAGGTCGAGTAGGGTTATAAGATCTCTTGAACACTTATCTTTGATAAATGACAGGGGTCTTGATATGCTATTAGTAGAAGAGACTGACCCGATGACTTACAAATAAATGGTTGTTAGACATTGATTCCGTAAAATGGTAGGAAGCCATGAAATCAGAGTTAGACTCTATGCATCAGAATCAAATGTGGGGACTTGGTTCCTCTTCCGGAAGGAATCGCTTCTGTCGGTTGTAAATGGGTTTACAAAAGGAAGAAAAAGCTTGATGGAAAGGTTGAAACTTTCAAGGTCTGACTGATTGCAAAAGGTTACACAAAGTGACCTGGTGTCGACTATGATTAAAAGTTTTCACCTGCTGTAATTCTAAATTTTATTGGATCTTACTGACTATAGCTGATTACCATGACTACGAGATTTGACAGATGGATGTCAAAACAGTATTCTTGAATGGATTTCTTGATGAAGAAATCTCTATGGAACAGCCGGAGGGTTTTGCATCCAGCCAAGACTTGGGAATGGGTGGTTTGTATGCTTAAAATGTCCATTTATGGACTTAAGCAAATTTCACAAAGTTGGAATCTTTGATTTGATTAGGTTATTAGATTGTCTGGTTTCCTCAAGAATACAGATGAACCGTGTGTGTATAAAAAGGTCAGTGGGAGTATGGTGGTATTTTTGGTACTCTATGTGGGTGACATCTTGATCATTGAGAATGATGTCGGGATGACGAAGGGCATGAAAGCTTATCTCTATAAAAAATTTCCATGAAAGACTTGGGTGAAGCTTCTTATGTCATAGGCATAAAACTCTATAGAGATAGAGAGAATAAGATAATTTGACTGTCTCAAGCCACATACATGGATAAGATCTTGGAAAGGTATAATTTCAACAACTGTAAGACAGTTAATATACCTTTTCGATATGGTATACATATTTCGAAGAAGATGTTTCCGTAAACTAAGGATGAGAAGATTGGAATGTCTAATCTACCTTATGCTTCATGTTTGGGTAGCATCATGTATGTCATTTTATGTACGTGACCTGATATTATTTACTCGGTAAGTGTAACCGTAGATATCTATCGAATCTAGATAACGACCATTGGATGACCGTTAAACATATCCTAAAGTATCTTTAGGGTACTAAGGAAAAAATCTTGATTTATGGGGAATGAGAACAGTAAGTTAATGGGTATACAGATTCAGATTTCCAATCAGATTCGGATGATAGAAAGTCTACATCGGGACTCGTATTTACCTTTAATGTGTTACAGTCAGTTGGAAAAGTTCCAAACAGGGATCGACAGCTGATTCCACCACTGAGGCAGAATATATTGCGGCATCTGAGGCTGTAAAAGAAGTTGTCTGGATTAGAAACATTGTCACATGATTGAGAGTTTTTCTTAACATTGTGAATCTGATTCCTATACTGTGATAATATCAGAGCTGCTATACAAAAAAAAAAATGAAGCCAATGCACATCAAAAATCGAAGCATATGGAACGAAATTATCATATAATTGAGAGATTGTGTCGCGTGGAGACATTGTCGTATGCAAGATTCGAAGTGAGGACAACGTAGCAGATCCACTTACCAATGCTATTTTTTCTAAGTTATTTGAAAACATTCATAGGCGATAGGTATGAGATACAATCGGTTTTGGCACAAGAGTAAGTGGGAGAAATTATTGGAGTTGGTACTCGACGTGTCAATTTCTCATATATTTCCTGTAAATACGTATATGAATAATATTTTATTATGAATGAAATATTCAATTTCTTTGTTTGATATATTTTCTTTTAAATAGTAAAGACATACAAGACCTAAGAATGGTTGAGTTATAACGTAATTACAAAACCGTCGCAGTTGACATTGAGAAATATTATAACATTATCATTCTTAAATTATTCCTGGTCAAGGTTTACATTCTTGGTCGATAAGTAAACTCATGAGACCGATACATGTCATATAATGTAATATTGGATTCCAAGGTTTATCTTAATGAGCCACGAGTCTGAGGAGACTCGTATAGATATGTAGGTGTTCATAGTGGATAAGTACTGAACGACTCATAAAAGATTCCTAATAGATGGTACGCTTGCGTCAATAGGAATCTTCTCGAGTTAAGTAACACAGTGGTCCTTGGACTCGAGATACCACGATTGATATATGAGTTATCCTCCACACTTTGAGGGCAGTCACCTTTCGACCTTTTTCTATTAGACCTTCGTCTGTTCATTGGGTGTGGACTAATGCTAATGATATCCGTGATATACCCAGTGAGGATTCGTAAGCCCTGCGTACATGATTTAGGTGTCCACTTCATGAGATTGCGATTTGTCAAATCCATGGCCATGGTACACTCAGAAATAAGTTATAAGTGTTGTTGAAAATCGCGGATCTATACGTCGACGAGATTATACCTTATGAGATTTGACGATTATATTTATGTCTCTGGTATTTTTCCGGATACCTATGATGGAGGGATTATACGTATGCGAAGATCTCAACTTGTATGGTTCAGCGAGAATATACGTGGTCGATATGATTTACGAGTGGGTGAAATATGGACACAGAATTGGATTCCGTGACAGATATCCCTGAACTTAGAGAGTCTCACATAATTGAAAATACTCGTAGAGCACTAGAGTAACTTAACTAATAATATTGATTATTCAGAAATGATTTAATGGTTAAACGTAAATTATACATGCGATTTTTGGTAATTTCTAAATAATATGTATATGTATTAGAGCATAATTTGATTAGATGCACATTAATTAATTATCAAATGTATATGGTACACATGTTAACCATGAATGTATTTTATCATTTAATAAAATGTATAAATATATTATATATTTAAATTAAATGAATTAATTGATTAAAAATTTAATTAATTGCATGTATTTATATATATATATATGTCATTTTTTGATTGTGACGTGTGTTATCTATTAAATAGAGACATGTGGTTTTTTTTTTGGTATTAGTGGGATTTATATATTTTTGTTTTGAAAAATTATTCTGGAAATAAGATTGTATTTCCTCGAATAATATGAATGGGTTTTATGACGGAAATTCGGTAAGACAGCAGAATAGTGGAAAATCAAAATTTTCCGATTTCAAAATTTTTTCTCGGATAATTAAATAAACTTATTTATTTAATTATCCAATTTTCAAATTATGAAATATTACACAAGAAATCAAATTTTTGTGTAATTACCAAATTGCCCCCAAACTTTGCATTTTGTTCATTTTAGTCCTAAATTGTTCGAAATAATTTTGGATGATTCTAAATCATTACTAATAAGAATTTAACATGTCCTACACATTGAAATTCAAATTGCAACAAAAAATTCCAAAAGTTTCCCCAAAGCCGTGAGCCTCACTACATGGCAAATTGTGCATTTTGTTCCTTTGTGTTCAAAACACATTAAGATGAAATCCAATTGACCCAATTTTATATGCATCATATACACATCCAAATACATATATAAATGAAAAGCCCCAAATTTGGAAGTGGTCTTAAACCCTAATTTTTCAATTTCATATTTAATTGGATAAATTAGACCAAATTAATTAATCCAACACTTCAATCAAGTTTCATCCATTCCAATCAAGCCTCACCACAATGAAACAACTATAGAAAAAATCTAGGTCATTTAAGAGTGGGTCAATAACTCTAGAATGGCAACAAGTTTTCTAAAACAACACAAAGAAGTCAAAAATGAACATTATTATTATACATTATATGATCTTTATACATGCAAAACCCTATCATCAAACTTCCATCCAACAAAAACAAAAAGAATAAAGAATAGTAAAACATGAGAACATCATAGTATGTAGCCTAGAACACAAGGACCATTTTCCTCTCTAATAGTAAGTTGAAGAAACTTACTAAAATTCCAAGCTCTTCTGTTTTTCTTTTTCTTTCTCTCAAGCTACTTTTGTTTTCTTCAATAGAGTTTTTGATAAGTGTTTTGACTTAATGGAACCCTAAAAATGAAACAACAAATTTATACCTCCCAATAATGGCCTTGGTCTAAAATTGTAGGTAGTAGAAATATCATGATATATTTTTTGTTTCACTTTAATGCATTATCAACTTATTACTTTATCATTAAACCATTTAAAGCTTATTTAACAAAGTCAACAATTACAACTAAAAGTATTTCCATAATTATCACAACTTTAAGATATTTATATTTCAATTAATTTAATCATTTAACAATTAAATAATTAATTAATTAATTAAATACAAATATATTAAATATATGTATCTATTTATATTAAATATCAACATACATATATATATATATATATATATATATATATATATATATATTGTGATATAAGTCAAATATCTCAATTGACAATTAATTAATGTGTATTGGATAAACTAAGATTAAATACAAATACACAAAAATTAGGACATGACTATCGGGTCCCAACAAATGTATTTTTTGTGTTTAACATTTAAACGACTTATAAATAATCAATATTATTTATAAATATTGCCCTAGTGCTCTACGAGTATATTTCATTAGTGAGACTCTCTAGATTCAGGCATATCCATCACGAAATCCAATTTCATGTCCATAATTTATCCACCAGTAAATTATGACGATCACGGATAAACTTTCTGAATCATACAGGTCGAGGTCATGGCAAATGTATATTTATCATCCGTCACAGGTATCCGGATATATCCCAGAGATATAGATGTAAACGTCAAATCTCTATATAGGGATCATCCCGTCGACGTCTCTATTAGCAATCTCAAAAAGAACATTTAGAACTGACTTCTAAAGTGTACCACGGGCCCATGGTTTTTATCTGATTGCTAATCATATGGACTACCTACGCTTTGATACACAGAATTGACGGATCCTATCTCGATACACACAGGACACCCTGAGGATCTATCCACACCCAACGAACAGGCGGAGGTCTGATCTAAATAGATCAGTGACATGACTGACATCTAAGTGTGGAAGATGTCTCATGCGCCCACAGTGGTATATCAAGTCTAAGAATCACAAGTACAACTCAACCCGAGAAGATTCTTATTGACGTTGGTGTATTATTCATTAAGAATCTTTGGTGAGTCATTCAGTGTTTATCCACTATAAACTCCTACACGTCTATACTAGTCTCCAAGACTTATGGTTCATTTAGAAATCATTGGAATCATATTTTCCAGTATACGACATGTACCGGTCTCAATGGGTTTACTTTACTGACCAAGTAGTGTAAATATTGACCAGAAACTGTCTGAGAATGACAACGTCATGATACAACTCAATGTCAGTTGCGACGCTTTTGCAACAGTATCATGACTAGTCATTCTAAGGTCATTACGTCTTTACCATATTAAAAGATACATTATATTATAGAAACTGCATATATATTATTCATAATAATAATATTTTACAGTAGTATTCTCAAAGAAATACAACCGGGAATTGGCGCTCTGAGCACCAACCCCAACAAAAACTCCCAATTTCTTCAGTGCCAATAACGATTGTAACTAATACCCATCGACTCCACGTGTTTATCAAACAACTTCTGAGGTATGGCCTTCGTCAGCGGGTCTGCTACATTATCTTCACTCAGTACCTTGCACATGATAATATCCCCTCGCGACATAATCTCTCGAATGATGTGGTATTTGCGTTCCACCTGCTTCGACTTCTGATACGCCTTTGGTTCATTTGCTTGCGCAATGGCTCCAGTATTATCACAGTATAACAGAATCAGATTCTCGATACTTGGGACAACTCCCAATTCTGTGATAAAGTTCATTATCCACACAGCCTCTTTTGCAGCTTCAGAAGCTGCAATATATTCCGCCTCAGTGGTGGAATCTGCTATTGATCCATGTTTGGAACTCTTCCAACAAACTGCACCTTCGTTAATGGTAAATACGAATCCAGATGTAGACTTTCTATCATCGGGATCCGATTGGAAATCGGAATCCGTATACCCGTTAACTTGCAGTTCATTTCCTCCATAAATTATTAACTTATCCTTAGTACCTTTAAGATACTTTTGATATGTTCCAATGGTCATTACCTGGATTGGACTGATATCGACTAGTTACGCTAACAGCGAAATTGATATCAGGCCTTGTATATAACATGGCATACATTATGCTACCTAAACACGAAACATAAGGTTGGTTAGACATTCTAACATTCTCATCTTCTGTTTGTGGACTCATATTCTTTGAAAGATGAATCTCATGTCTGAACGGTATGTTTGATGTCTTACAATTACCAAAATTATACAGTTCCAAGATCTTATCTATGTACGTTGATTGGGATACCCAACCAGCCTCATTTTTCTATCTCTATAGAGTTTTATCCCTGAAACATAAGAAGCTTCTCTCAGGTCCTTCATGGAGAAATTCTTACAGAGAGATACACTTTGACGCTTTGTAACATACCTAAATCATTCCCAATGGTTAGGATGTCATCAACATATAGGACTAAAAATACGACCATGCTCCCACTGGCCTTCTGATACACACAAGATTCTTCCGAATTCTTGAGAAAACCAGACGATCTAATAGTCTCGTCGAATCGAAGATTCCAACTTCGTGAAGCTTGTTTAAGTCCATAAATGGACTTCTTAAGCTTACATACCATACCCGAGTTTTCGCTAGACGTAAAACCTTCCGGCTGTTCCATATAGATTTCTTCATCAAGAAATCCATTTAGAAAAGCCGTTTTGACATCCATTTGCCAAATCTCGTAGTCATGATACGCAGCTATAGAAAGCAAAATCCTAATAGACTTTAGCATTGCTACTGGTGAAAAATTTTCATCGTAGTCGACGCCAGGTCACTGTTTGTAACCTTTTTGCTACCAGTCGGGCCTTGTAAGTTTCAACCTTACTGTCAGGCCCTCGCTTCCTCTTGTAAACCAATTTACAACCGATAGGAACAATTCCTTCGGGAGGCGGAACCAAGTCCCAAACTTGATTCTCATGCATTGAGTCTAACTCGGATTTCATGGCACTTTGCCATTTCACGGAGTCGATGTCCAACATCGATTCTCTCTAGGTGAAAGGATCATTCTCTTCAACTAAGAGAACATCTAGACTCTTTTCTTGAATCAAATACAAGCGTTCAGGAGGTCTAGATACCCTTTCTGACCTACGGAGTGTGTGTGTTGAAGGTCCTTCATCTACTTGAACTTCAGGTTCCTCCGTTGGTTCGTTATTTTCAGGTTGGACTTTATCAAGTTCAACATGTCTATGATTACCAACTTATGACAAAAATTCTACTTCTAGAAATCTTGTGAAGCGAGCTACGAACACATTTCGATGCTCTATCATAGAATAGATATCCCCTCGTATTCGAAGGATATCCGACAAACCTAACACTTATTTTGCTGAGTCACCCTGACATAGGCAGGACAACCCCAAACCTTAATGCAACTAAGATTTGGTCTCCTACCGAACCATATCTTATACGGAGTCGTATGAATAGCTTTTGAAGGAATCTTATTCAAAGGATGTGCAGCTGTTAAAAGAGAGTAGCCATATAAGAAATAAGGCAAATCTGTGAAACTCAACATCGACCGGACCATACCCAATAAAGTCTGATTTCTCCTCTCAGACACTCCATTGTGATGTGGAGTACTTGGAGGAGTATATTAAGCGAGAATCCCATTGTCCTTCATATAATCAATGAACTCACCACTCATATATTCTCTGCCTCGATCAGATCAAAGGCATTTAATAGATTGACCAGTTTGTTTTTCTACTCATTTCGGAACTCTTTGAACTTTTCAAAGGTTTTCGATTTATGTCGCATCAAATAGACATAACCGTACCATGACAAATCATCGGTAAAGGTAACGAAGTACGAATAACCACTGTGAGCAGTCTGACTTAGTGGAACAAATACATCAGAATGTACGAGTTCTAGTAAGTTAGTGTCACGGTGTCCAACACCTGAAAATGAGGCTTTGGTCATCTTACCCTAAATACACGATTCACAAGTTGGATAGGATTCAATGGTGAGATCTGGTATCAAACCATTCCTAACCAATTGGGTAAGGCGTTTAACGCCTATGTGACCTAGCCGCATAAGCCAAAGTTCAGTATTATTAACAACAGGTAAACTATGTATATTAACTCCAATATTTAAAATATCTTTTGAATTTTACAATGTATAATGACCATGCTTATTTGGACAACAAAGGATCTGAATATTACTTTTATCATATAAATACAAAGAACAGTTCATAATATTAATACGATAACCTTCTGTATCCAATACAAAAAGAGATATAATATTAGCTACACATCCAGGTACAAAATAACATTCATATAACAAAAGTGTCCTTTTCTGTAAAGGAATCTCGCATACTCCCACTGCAACTGCATCCAGTGAGTCTCCACTCCTGAATCGCAACTGCATCTCTCCTGGCTTCAGTTTTTATACTTTCCTTCAGCACCTGCAATGAATTGCAAATGTGAATGGGACTAGCAGAATCTAAAATCCAGGTGGATGTAACCACTTCACAAGCCAAAGATATATCAATAAATGGAAAAATAAATGTACCTGTTGTAGATGTTCTCTCATTCCTCAGATGGGCAATGTAGTCGGGACAGTTCCTTTTCCAGTGCCCGACTTTGCTGCAGTGATGGCACTTGTCGTTAGAAGCCCTCTTGGGCTTAGCTATCTTTGCCTGTGGTTGAGGACCGAGACCCTTATTCTTCTTCCCTTTTCTTTCTTTCCTTTGACCAGGTCTGGGAAGAAGCAGAAAGTGAAGTAGGTCTAGGAGGGCGAGTCGGTACTCTCTTCTTGAGTCCTCTTTCATCGTGAGCAACATCCTATGTAGCTCTGGTAGGTCCAGATAATCTCGTTCATGTTGAAGTACATCACGAACTGGAGATAAGAAGCTGTGAGTGAACCAAGAATGACACTCCACCGAGAATGTCATTCAGAATGAGATTATGTTGCCTCATTGATCGATCAAATCGATCACTGAAGAACATGCGGGCTAACAGCTTGCCCCTCATCCAATCGCACATGGAACAGTTCCATTGCGACCTTGTGAACAACAACTTGTTCTTGGTTCTCAAATGATTGTCTTAATCGTGTCATCATACTATACGCATCTAACATGCCATAGTATTGTTTCTTGAGCCCCGGGGAAAGCGAACTTAAGATGTATGATTTAACTTTTAAATCATCATCCTTCCAAGCTTGGAAGACTTCGCGTTCTTCAGGTGTAGCGTCCTCTGCCATAGTAAGGGGCAGTGGACCCTCAAGAACATATCCCAACTTCTCGGAATCGAGGACAATCCTCAAATCCAAATCCCAATCGGCGAAGTTATCAGCGCCCTTGAGTTTGTTCGCATCAAGGATACGCGCAAACTGATTAGTGAATGGTGCCGCCATCGCAAATCTATCATATAGATCACGAAAAATGGTTAGCATAAATTAAGCAGTTTCATATAATATCATAAGCATAAACTAGATCATGGATTTTTAATCTAAAACTGCCCCTCCCACTAAATCATGCAATACTGTAATCCCCAAACAGAATACAAAGATTTAATAATTAAATTAAATGTAAATAGTGAAAAGTGAATAGTGGATCCCATGAATATATTTCAGCTCAAAGCAGAGGTACGGTCTCACCTACGTATATTAATCGGGTAGACAACTCATTTGTCAACCACTCACTAGTGACTCCTGGGTTTCCGGTCCTGGTCGTTTCTCGTTGTGACTGCTAAGGCAGACCCACAAGGAGACGTACCAAGGTTAAACTCATCAATGATAAACTCAAGCTACTTACGTAACCCTGACAGCTAGAGCATGTTCAGGATTTCACTTTCGCTTGAATTTATCTAGTATCTAATATACATCCGGCATAAATAAATCTCTATCGGTTACATCCTCACAGCAGAGGCACGGTCTCAGATGTACTCACAGAGAGATATCCATAAACCGTATTGACAAGACGGACCATATAACATGCATCAAATATATAATTATATTTAAACCTTATTAATTATGGATTTTCCGCTAAGTGTCATAAACCCTAAATCTAATCTAATTAGATTAAAACATGCATGTATAAAGTTAAGAAAACATGATTAAATATTGAATTTAAAGGGCTAATCATATTAGGGGGCCTAGAACCAGACTCGCTCTAATACCATTTTTGAAGGGGTTTTATGACGGAAATCCGGTAACGCAGCGGAATAGTGGAAAATCAAAATTTTCCGATTTAAAAAATTTTTCTCGGATAAATTAAATAAACTTATTTATTTAATTATCCAATTTTCAAATTATGAAATATTACACAAGAAATCAAATTTTTGTGTAATTACCAAATTGCCCCAAAACTTTGCATTTTGTTCATTTTAGTCCTAAATTGTTCGAAACAATTTTGGATGATTCTAAATGATTACTAATATGAATTTAACATGTCCTACACATTGAAATTCAAATTGCAACAAAATTCCAAAAAATTTCCCCAAAACCGTGAGCCTCACTACATGGCCAAATTGTGCATTTTGTTCCTTTTGTGTTCAAAACACATTAAGATGAAATCCAATTGACCCAATATTTTATATGCATCATATACACATCCAAATACATAACATAAATGAAAATCCCCAAATTTGGAAGTGGTCTTAAACCCTAATGTTTCAATTTCAACAAATTGGACAAATTAGACAAAATTAATTAAATCCAACACTTCAATCAAGTTTCATCCATTCCAATAAAGCCTCACCACAATGAAACAACTATAGAATAAATATAGGTCATTTAAGAGTGGGTCAATAACTCTAGAATGACAACAAGTTTCTCAAAATATCAAAAGAATGCTTATTAACTCATTAGTAACATCCTATGATATTTATACATGCATAACCCTATCATCAAACTTCCATCCAAAAAAACACAAAGAATAAAGAATAGTAAAACATGAGAACATCATAGTATGTAGCCTAGAACACAAGGAACATATTCCTCTCTAATAGTAAGTTGAAGAAACTTACTAAAATTCCAAGCTTTTCTTGTTTTTATTTTTTTTCTCTCAAGCTACTTTTGTTTTCTTCAATGGAGTTTTTGATAAGTGTTTTGACTTAATGGAACCCTAAAAATGAAACAAATAATTTATACCTCCCAATAATGGCCTTGGCCGAAAATTATAGGTAGTAGAAATATCATGATATTTTTTTTTTCACTTTAATGCATTATCAACTTATTACTTTATCGTTAAACCATTTAAATCTTTGTTTAAAAAAGTCAACAATTGCAACTAAAAGCATTTCCATAATTATCACATTTTTAAGATATTTATTTCAATTAATTTAATCATTTAACAATTAATTAAATACAAATATATTAAATATATGTATTATATTTACATTAAATATCAAATACATATATATATATATATATATATATATATATATATTTGTGATATAAGTCAAATATCTCAATTTGACAATTAATTAATGTGTATTTGATAAAATCTAATATTAAATGCAAATACACAAAAATTAGGAAATAAATATCGGGTCCAACACATGTATTTTTGCGTTTAACCTTTAAACGACTTATAAATAATTAGTATTATTTATAAATTTTACCCTAGTACTCTACGAGTATATTTCATTAGTGAGACTATAGATTCAGGCATATCTGTCACGAAATCCAATTTCGTGTCCATAATTTATCCACCCGTAAATTATGACGATCACGGATAAACTTGCTGAATCATACAGGTCGAGGTCATGAAAATTGTATAATTCCTCTGTCACAGGTATCCAGATATATCCTTGAGATATAGATGTAAACATCAAATCTCTATAGGGATCATCCCGTCGATGTCTCTATTAGCAATCTCAAAAAGAACATTTAGAACTGACTTCTAAAGTGTACCACAGGCCCATGGTTTTTATCTGATTGCTAATCATATGGACTACCTATGCTCTGATACACAGAACTGACGGATCCTATCTCGATACACAGAGGACACCCTGAGGATCTATCCACACCCAACGAACAAACGGAGGTCTGATCTAAATAGATCGGTGACGTGACTGCCATCTAAGTGTGGAAGATGTCTCATGCGCCCACAGTGGTATCTCAAGTCTAAGAATCACAAGTGCTACTCAACCCGAGAAGATTCTTATTGACGTTGGTGTACCATCCATTAAGAATCTTTGCTGAGTCATTCAGTGTTTATCCACTATAAACACCTACACGTCTATACTAGTCTCCAAGACTTATAGTTCATTGAGAAACTATTTGAATCATATATTCCAATATACGACATGTACCGGTCTCAATGGGTTTACTTTACTGACCAAGTAGTGTAAACCTTGACCAGGAACTGTCTGAGAATGACAACGTCATGATACAAGTCAATGTCAGTTGCGACGCTTTTGCAACAGCTTCATGACTAGTCATTCTAAGGTCATTACGTCTTTACCATGTTAAAAGATACATTATATTATAGAAACTGCATATATATTATTCAAAATAATATTGTTTTACAGTAGTATTCTCAAAGAAATACAACCGGGAATTGGCGCTCTAAGCACCAACCCCAACAAAATATACTAAATTTTCGGCCAACACAAAAAGTATTGGGGGTTGTTTATTTTCTTCTCCAACAAAAACCAAAAGCTCAAATAGAAAACCCTAAGAACGTTAAAAATTGGAGGAAATAAAATCAAAGGCTTATCTTAAGGTTTTTTGGAAATTAAGGTAAATTTTCTTAGTACTTTAATAAGCAAAATATTTCCCTTGCTTTGTTTGAATACATGAGATGTATCTTTTATTTTTTTTCTTCTTTAGAATATAAGTTTTACTTATTGGAAGCTTTTTAGTAAGAAAACATGCATGTGTGATCAATCTTGTAGGCTTAATAAGTGTTATTGAAGCTTAATTTGATAAAGAATTATAAGTTGTCATTCTAGAGTTTTTATGCCACTTTATGAGATCCTAAAATTATTCTTGTGTGTTTTTTTATTGTGGTGAGAGACTTGGGATGTTGGAAAGTTTGGATTAAAGCTTGATTGAAAATATATTTTAGTGTTATTTGATTAATTTGATTAATTTAATCAATTGAATAATTTAGTGTTTATGCGTAATTCTAAAATTGAGGCTTTTCATTTTATGGATGTAATTTAATATATTAGATGTATACTAATCATTTTGGTAGTGTTTTGAAAACACTTAAATTTGTAATTGGCACTTTTGGACTAAAATGAAAAAAATTCAAAAAATTACACTAGAAGATAATTTCAGCCAATGGGTATTTTAGACATTTCCAAATTTGGTTTTGGGATTCAATAGGAAAATTTTTGAAATTGGAAAATTTGATTTTTCATGCTCCACTGTGATACCCGATGAAAAATCGTAATTACGCCAACATTATTTATCTTTATGCATTCAATAGTATGCCAACATGCAACATCCCTCTCCCGGAGATGCTACCGGTAAGCAATATGCCGACCTATCCCCTGAGCCTCTGACTCTCTGACTACTATGAATCGCATCTCAAATATAAACTCATGCATGTGACTATTTCCCAACTCAACAACATGATATACAAACTTTCAAACTCATAACTGTATATGAAACTTCTTTTTACATCACTGTTCATCGACACCATAAGCACATGACAAATGAATTATACAATACCAATGATCGACATGCAACTTTAATTTGACTGTGACTGTATTGGACCTCTATATTCGACCTAGTGGACCATACACCCTAGTGACTGCCATCAGTATCTATTTTCTCGAGCTCATCCTCCAAGTATACCTGTAAAATAAAAAGACCGGGAGTGAGAGGGTTTGGATCGTTTGAACGACCTAGTGAGTGGACAGTTTTAAAATGAAAACTGAAAATAAATCTTTGTTTTGAAATCAAAACCATCTTATGAAAACTGATCTTCTTTGAACATATTTTATTGTCTGAAAACACATTTCTTTTCTGGAAATATCTTATAAAAATTCTTTTTACCTGTAAAACTCTGAATTCTCACAAAAGAGATTTTCTTGAAAACTATTTCATAAACTGTCTTTTCTGAAAATCATATCTCTAAAAATCTCATCTCTGAAAATCTCTCTGAAAATCTGTTTCTGAAAATCTGCTGAAAACCTGACACATGTGGGTGTTACTTATCGTCGTCCCCCAAGCCACTGAACTAGAGCCAGACGTGTTGATCCATGCTATCATCCTAACCCTGAATCTAGGGTCTAAGGACGTTATGTATCGCCATCCCCCTAGCCCTGAAATTTAGGATATATGGGCGTTAAGTATTGTCGTCCCCTAGTTATACTCTACATGTGCATATGTTCTGATTCCGTCAGTTCCAGTAACCGTCAATTCCAATATCAGTTCCGATTCTGTCAAGTTACAACTGAGGTGGATTTTTCCCCAATGCCTCCAAAAATCATCAAAATCATGCTTAAAAAATAATCACTTCCAAAATATTTCTCAAAATATTCTTATTCATAAAACATCTGGAAATAAACTTGGCTAACGCCCTATATGCAGAAAAGTAATTTTCAATTCATAAACATATAAATAAATACAACTTGAGGAAATGATCTACTCACAGATTTGGAATCTGGCTAGAACTTCTTTCCTTTGTCGAAGAAAATTATGGTTCATACGGAAAAGTCATACCGACCTGTATCCGAGTACGGTTAGCATATTTAACATAGAAGCTATTCATGATCATGGATGGGGTGGATGCCTATGCATGTTGTACATGTGTAGGAATAGCTAACGTGTTAACTGACTTTAACATCCTAGGAAGAAACTGAAGAGGGATGAAATTGGTCTTGCTGCGCGTCATGAGTCTAGGTCTTGCACGTCACGATGCTCATATGATCAGACTAAAACAGAGAGCTTCTACTTGATACTTGTCGCGACACTGCGTGTTGAGTGTCGTGACTCTTACATACCATACGATAGACCGAGCCTTCCACACGACCAACCCGAGTCTTTCACACGACCTACCTGAGTCTTCCTCACGATCGATCCGAGTCTTTCACATGACCTACCCAAGTCCTTCTCACGATCGACCCGAGTCTTCCTCATGATCGACCCAAATCTTAGGGAAATGAAAACCAACCTGAGGTAGAGGGTATTATTATGTTCAGCGTCACTCACACAACCTGACTCGAGGTGGAGAGCATTCACATGCTCGGCATCGGTCACATGACCTGACCAAGGTATAAAGCATTCTCATGCTCGACGTCGGTCACATGACTTTACCTAAGATGGAGAGCATTCTCATGCTCGACATTGGTCACATGACCTGACCCGAGGTGGAGAGCATTCACATGTTCGGTGTCATGACACTAGCCCATACGCGTAACGACGCTAGCCCGATTTCATGGTCAATTCCAGTTCTCCATTGTCACTACCCAAAGCAATTGTAACACCCCTATCACCCTAACACCTTCACACAAGCACTTCTTAACATAATCAAACATGTCATTTTCTAATATCATCACAACATAAAAATTTCAAAATAATTCCCCCCCAATTGCTAAGAATTATGTCCTCATGCTCATTTTACACCTTGACATTATTTCAATTAAAATTAGGCACAAATCACTCTAAACAACTTCATAAACATGAATTGAGGCTTAAAAATTTTCTTAAATGAAAAGAAGACAAAATAAAATAGGCTTACTTGACCAAGAAAAGCTTGAAAATTCATCACCATTCCTTCAAAGTCTCATGAAAGTGAAGAAGATTTGAAGAGCTTACATGCATTATGACTCACATTTTTTTTGCTCTCTAAGAGATTAGCAAATAGTGTCATATTCATAGAAAAAAGGTGGCTGATTCGTTTTTGACATGAATGGCTAGATTTGTGCCACATCACATATTCTAGTACATTCTCGAATTTACTATAGCAGCCAAGGAAATCATGATTTTTTACCTTTGTTTGATTCGAATTTGGAAAAATATTCAACATGGAAGTTGTAGGTATGGGTCTTATATTTTTGATGATATAACGTTCATAAAAATCGGAGATCGTATGAAGACGTTATGGCCTAAATACTAAGGGTTGTTCGTAGTGATATAAAAAATGAATTCCATATCGGAACTGCAAAGGACTTTTCAAATGTTCACCAAGCAATTTCACGAGCACATACGCGATTGAGCATGATTACTATCATGTATTATGCCTCTTATAATGTAGCAGTCATCATCGTAGTCGTCGGGATCACTAGGGTATTACATTTTCTCCCCCCTTAAATAGGATTCGTCCTCGAATCCCTTCTAAGGTTGCAGTTTTAGGTCTATCATGGATTGAGGACATTTGTGTCTTTATTACTCTTATCTTCCTTAACTTTCTTTCTGCTGTCTTGCTCAAGAACTTAGTACTATGACTTCTGGGAACCTCTTATTCTAGTACATTCTACTCGACCCTTATAGTTGGATACTTAATCCTTATGAGTTTATTCAACAACCTTTTTTCTCATGTGGAAACTAAGTCTGTATAATATATATTTTCTATACATAGGTGTAATCCTTCATGGAACTTATCATCTGTAAAATTCATTTATCTATTATTCTATACTTCACAACATCCTGAAAATGTGTCAGAAGTATTCAATTTCCAAAATCTGAACTTAGGTTTTCCTCGAACTAGTGCCTTACGTGACTTACTTTTCTGTCTGATACTTTGTGACTTCATTTCACTTTATCTTCTTCTATTCTTTAAAGATTTAATATTTTCAAGGCTCCCCAGATGGTTACTCATTTCATTATTGCTCTTATTCAAGCATGCTTAGCTCTGTAAGTTTGAACTAGATTTGGTATACAGGTGGTAATATGATCATACTTATACCTCCTTAGCTCCACATGCTCGATCTGATCTTAGCATTCATTTTCATAGTTTTAACTATTTAACCCTCATTTTGTCTTTGCTAAGGTCCAACTGCTTATCGGCTCCATCCTTCAAATTCTTTATCCTTGACTATTTGTGGGGCTTAGGACTTCCTAGCTCATGGTCAATTTCTTCATGTGCTTATAGCTTACTACCTTTGTTTACCGATGCCTCTTATATGCAGTGATGCTGGTGATTCGATTCTGGTTAATGTTCGTACTTTTTTCGTACCTTAGATTCGTTGCTATCACAAATCTGGTCAACTGTCTTCCATACTGACTTGTTTTTCTTGCCTAGTTACAATCTAGGATATCCAACTTTATGTGATTCTCATTGTCTTATTCGATCAGATGTTGTCCTGGTCTCGACAATATCAGTGTATTTAGTTTCCTTGGCTCTCTTTATGTTATACCTTGATAAGTCTACTTCAAGTTATCTAATGGCGCGATGTGAAGGGAGACGTACCGGCTTTACTTGATATTTGTCTTCCAATCTCAGACTTATGTCATTGCTTATCTAGTATCATTTCATATTATCGCCTTACCTTGAAAATTATACCTCTAAACCTTTAACTCATAGTTCTTTTCATCTTTTTACTCCTCTATTCTATACCTGAAACTCATATGATCTATGTCTTTGTCTCTCATCCTAGAGGTATTACCTTTTAAATATGTCTTACCCTGTCTTATAAGATATTATACTATACCACATATTCACTTACTTCCAGGAATATCATCGAAACGAACATCGAGGTTCATTATTACTACTGTTATTTAATTAGTGTTGGGAGGGTGAGGATTGATTCTGAAGTCTTTTCGGTTGTGGTAGTCTCACTAACTATACATGCTGCAATTGCTCATGTTGCACCTTTATAATCATAGCTCCCACACTAAGGGCACTACTGCTAGGAACTGTCTGAATTATCTCCTTCAATTTTACTCATGATTATTTTTCGTCTATTGATCACACTATTTTTTACTGGGAACCTTCATAAGGCTTATGCTCTCTCTAAATCCTACTTACTCTCTTTGTTATTCTTTCTTCCGAAGTTTTGCTCTGTTACTTCGATTTATTCCTTATCTCAGTTCCTTGAACCTTTTAAGTCATTACTTCTCTGAAAAACTCCATATTTTACAATATGTCATGTTATAACCACTGAACTTTTGGTTTGGGTGTTGTTCTCTTAATAATATGTTCCTCTTTAGTATGGTGGGAAGTTCTGTATAAATCGTATATCTTACTTCTGGGGTCGTTATCTACGTTGCCTACTATGATTCCTTACTCCTTAGAGCCTTTATTCCTTAAGGTCTAACTGTTCTACAATAGGGCGGGTTCTTTCTTCTAGATTTGGCTAGGCATACATTGAATTCAAATCATTCTATCTCGTATAAAATATTACTATCTTATGATTCTTGTCTAGGTTCTGTTGAACTTCTTGGTTCGATTTGCTTTCTCGTGATCTGTCCATCCTGTCAGGTACTATCATTTACTTGTTTAACTCCTTATTGGGCTCTAAGTTGGGGGTGAACGCATGCTCGCATGTCTAGTTGGATGTCTATACACTTACTGGGGTTGGGGCAACTAGGAAGAAGAGTTACCGTTCGTTCTATTGGGATCTGCATCGACTTCTCCCTTTTTAGGGTTCCACAACTTTTATCAATTATTCTTAGGTCTCCATTTTCGTTACTGTCTTTAAGTTATGTTATCTATGTTACTATTTTTTCCGAACTTCCTTGTTACTTTCTACATCATTCTTTACTATTTCCACATCATATCTCTTAGCTCTAGTTTGTGCTGTCGAGGTTATTGGTAGTTCTTTCTTATGGGTACTTTCTAGATTCCTGCTCTCTGCTTTTTCTATAGGTTACAGCTATGTCTTTTAATCTTTTTGTTTGTACTGGTACTCTTGTTAACTTCCGAGTATCTCCAATCTCATGGGTCTCTCTTGTTAAGCTCACATGGATTTCTACTACCATTAGTCTGATCTATGGGTTCTTACTGGTACTGTAAACTGCTAATCCTGATTTATGTCGGGTTCTTTCTTTTCTAGGCTTAGAAGCCTCATTTGCCCTTCCTGGGTGATCTATATTTTAGTGTTCTCTGTTTCTGTCTTAGTATATAGCATTATGGCACTAAGCTTCTAAAGGTTACCTCTATCTATGTTGGTAAATGATGTGACAAGAATCTACATCTCTACAGATGCCGACGTCTTTATTCTGGTGTTCTGTGTCCTGGTAGAGTCTATTACTCATGTGAAGTAGGTATGAGATAGACTCCGTCAGGATAATTTCCTTGACTGACATCACTGGGCGTTTGGAATCCGGGTTTGGGATTCTGGAGTCTCTACATTCTTTTTGGTATCTCATGTCTATTAGGACTTCCCCGACTATTTCTGATTTTTTGCTTCTCTTATCTTTCTGACTATCCTTCGTGATTCGGAAAACTTTCTATCTATACGTGGTACTCAAAGGCTACTAGATCTACTTGAAATAATTTTCTGAGGAGGGAAGGAATCTTATTTCGGTCTACCTGGAATTAGTTCTTGCTCAGATTCACTACATTCCCTATATTGCTATAAGTTCTGGTATTTTTTTTATCTATCTGATTCTGTATCTCTATCTCTTATTGTCTCTGGTTGTTTATGTACCTATGCATCATTCCTAACTTTTCTTATAGCTTTCTCTTTATCTCTCACTCCATTGGGTGGATATTCTCAAAATTTTACTATCTATTCTCATAACTTGTCTTGAACTTCTGATAAGAAGTCATGATAACTACAGAAGGATTCTCAACTTGGACAAAGAGTATGATTGCTTTCACAAGGAAGAATATTTGAATAGCTTGGGAATATCTTACCAACCTGTCTATAAGACTTTAGGACGTACTCGAGCATCGGATAGTGGAGAGGTAGTGCCTCGTATACTAGTACCCCGAGCATTCTACATATACAAGATCCTGACACTCTACCCACTGCAGTCACTAACTCCCTAGACCATGCTCTGATACCATCTTTGTAACATCCATCTCCCGGAAATGCTACCGGCAAGGAATAGGCCAACCTATCCCCCTGAGCCTCTGACTCTCAGATTATTACTAAGCTCATCTCAAATACAAACTCATGCATGAGACCATTGCCCAACTCAAAAACATGATATGTAAACTTTCAAACTCATAACTGTATATGAAACTTCTCTTTACATCATTGTTCATTGACATCATAAGCACATGACAAATGACTTATACAATACCAATGATTGACATGAAACTTTAATTTGACTCTAACTGTACTGGATCTCTATATTCGACCTGGTGGACCATACACCCTAGTGACTTCTATCAGTATCTATCCTCTCGAGCTAGTCCTCCGAGTATACCTGCAAAACAAAAACACTAGGAGTGGGGGGTTAGATCATTTGAACGACCTAGTGAGTGGACAGTTTTAAAATGGAAACTGAAAACAAATCTTGGTTCTGGAATCACAACCATCTTATGAAAACTTATATTCTTTGAACATCTTTTTTTATCTGAAAATATATTTCTTTTCTGGAATTCTCTTCCGGAAATTCTTTTTACCTGTAAAACTCTGAATTCTCCCAAAATAGATTTTCTTGAAAACTCTTTCATAAAACTGTCTTTTCTGAAAATCATATCTCTAAAAATCTCATCTCTGAAAATCTGTCTCTGAAAATCTATTTTTGAAAATCTGTTGAAAACCTGATGTATAGGGGCATTACATATCGTCGTCCCCCCATATGCCTATCTAGTGGTCTTGGGGCGTTACGTATCATCATCCCCTAGGCCACTGAACTTGAGCCAGTCGTGCTGATCCATGCTATCATCCTGACTCTGAATCTAGGGTCTATGGACGTTAAGTATGGCCATCCCCATATCCTTGAAATCTAAGATCTATGGGCGTTACGTATCGTCATCCCCCTAGTTCTGCTCTACATGTACACATGTTATGAATCTGTCAATTCCAATATCCGTCAATTCCAATATCCGTCAATTCCAATATCTTTATCAAGTTACAACTGAGGAAGGTTTTCCCCCGTTCCTCCAAAAATCATCAAATCATGTTTTAAAAAATCATCATTTCTAAAACATTTCTCAAAATATTCTTGGAAATATACTTGGCTAACGCCCTATATGCGGAAAAGTGAGTTTTAATTCAAAAATATATAAGTAAATACAACTTGAGAAAATAGTCCACTCACAAATTTGGAATCTGGCTGGCACTTTTTTCCTTCGTCGAAGAAAATTATGATTCCTGCGGAAAATTCATACCGATCTTTATCCGAGTACGGCTAGCATATTTAACTAAAAAGTTATTCATGATCATGGATAAGGTTGATGCTCATGTATGTTGTATATGTGTCGGGATAATTAACGTGTTAACTGACTTTAACATCCTAGGACGAAACTGAAGTGAGGTGAAACTGGTCATGATGCGCGTGGCGACTCTAGGTCTTGAACATCGTGACGCTCATACAATTAGACTGAAATAGAGAGCTTATGCTTGATACGCGTCGTGACGCTGGGTGTTGAGCGTTGTGACTCTCACATACTACACGACCGACCCAAGCCATCCACACGACCGACCCGAGTTTTTCACATGACCTACCTGAGTTTTCCTCACGACAGACCTGAGTCTTTCAGATGACCTACCCAAATATTCCTTACGATCTACTAGAGCCTTCCTCACGATCGACCCAAGTCTTCCATATGACTGACCCGAATCTTAGGTAAACACATAACCAACCCGAGGTAGAGGGTATTATTATGTTCAACGTCGGTCACACAACCTAACCCAAGGTGGAGAGCATTCACATGCTCGATTTTGGTCACTCTACCCGATCCGAGGTGGAGAGCATTCTCATATTCGGCGTCAGTCACACGACCTGACCCGAGATGGAGAGCATTTTCATGCTCGGCTTCGGTTACACGACCTGACCCGAGGTGGAGAGCATTCACATGTTCGGCGTTGCGACGGTAGTCCATACGCGTCGTGACGCTAGCCTGATTTAAGGGTCAATACCAGTTCTCCATTGTCACTGCCCAAAGTAATTCTAACACCCTCATCACCTTAACACATTCACACAAGAACTTCTTAACATACTCAAAACATGTCATTACCTAATATCATCACAATACCAAAACTTCAAAAATAATTCCCCCCTCAACGTGCTAAGAATTCAGCCCTCATGCCCATTTTACACCTTGATATTATTTCAATCAAAATTTAGGCATAAATCACTCTAAACAACTTCATAAATTAAACTTTGTCCAATCTTCTCAAACAATAAATTACCAAACTCATAGGGTTCCTAAGTGTGAGAATTCAAGGGGAAAATGGATGCTCATTTTCTTAAATGAGAAGAAGACAAAAGAAAATAGGCTTACTTGACTAAGAAAAGCTTGGAAATTAATCACCATTCCTTCAAAGTCTCATGAAAGTGAAGAAGATTTGAAGAGCTTCCTTGCATTATGACTCACATTTTTTTTGGCCTTCTAAGAGATGAGCAAATAATGTACTATTTATAGGAAAAAGGTGGCTGATTTTTGTTTGACATGAATGGCTAGATTTGTGCCACATCACCCATTCTAGTCCATTCTCGAATTTACTGTGGCAGCTATGAAAATCACGAAATTTGACCTACTTTTAATTCGAATTTGGAAAAATATTCAACACGGAAGTTATCCAAAAATATAAAGTTCATAAAATTCTGAGATTGTATGAAGACGTTATGTCCCAAATACTAAGGGCTGTTCGGAGTGGTATAGAAAATGAATTCCGTATCGTAACTGCAAATGACTTGTCAAATGTCTGCCAAGCAATTTCAGAAGCACATACGTGATTGAGCATGATTTATATCATGTATTATGCCTCCTATAACGTAGTAGTCATCGTAGTAATCGTCGGGATTACCGGGGTCTTACAGAACAACATCAATCTAATCATCATTTCATCAAAATCAAACTTTTCAATATATGTGTCAAGATTTCTCACCTTGAAATAATGAATTATATCTGCCAATAGAGTTCCTAAAGCTTGTTTTATCACTTCTAAGCTTGTTTGATGTTGGTTAGCACTTTATTTCTCTAGGAATTTTAGAAAAAAAATGGAAAAAGATGAACTTATTTTTTCTAAGGAGAGTTTCGGCCATAAGGGGAAATATGAAGATCTCTTTGGTTTCTTTCTTAACTTATTCCAAGTCTTGCAAATTGTAGACTTTTCTAGAAAGCCTAGGGTGTGGGCCGAAATTTACATGATAATTGGGCCTAAATTGTGGGTTTGTATGCAAAATAATAATATTAGTAGGCTTTGTTTGCAAATAATAATAGTGTTGGGCTTTGTTTTTAATCTGGGTCTACTAAATAATGTTGGGCCATTCGGCCCATCTCCGAATATAGCCCAAGGCCCACAAAGTTACCCTCACAATTTTCTTTAAGCTATGAAAAATTCTCATCCAAGTCACCGAGATACAACTCTAACTGAGCTGTAAAAAATTTTAGTTATTACACTCCCAAATCTACTATTCCACCAACTCTGACATCAGCTCATGTCACTTAGTCATTATTGCAGTCATAACTCTCCTAAACCACTCTCAATCTGCCCAATCAGATATGCTTATTCCTCTACCACAGCACCGACCTATGACAGCACTTCTCTGCCACTATCCTGCCACTGCACCCCCTATGGCGGCTGGTAGGGCCTATAACACCTATGAGCCATTGTTTTCCCTCCATCATCATTAGTCTTCTGGAAGCACATCTTCCCATTTAGAAAATACGTCATATGGCTCCAATACTAGTCGGTTGTGATCCCATATTTGTTCCTCAGGTCGGCATATTGAGGCAGATAAACTTATCAATGTCCTGTCTAACTCTTCAACATTGTCGAGTTCAAATATAAAGACCTCATCGGGTCAGGTTCTATAGATTCTCAAATAACCCCAAAGTTCTCTCTTCATGTGGTCAACTCTTCTTACTCCATCTTTCAACATGATATGCCCTTGGGAGATTTGCTCAATTTCATGTGGTCAGGTCTTCCTTCAAAACCTCATCTCTTGTTAGGCATTTGGGCATTTTCTATCCACTTTTGGTGAAATGTAATCTTTATCCTACTCATCCTTGATATCTGAACCTTCATTGGGATAATATCTTTCAAAAAAACCACCATCAACAATTAGAGCAAAAAAAAAAGTTATTTTGTTTTTCCTTTATAATAAAAAGATTTTGAAAGTTGGTTACATAATACTTTTTTTTTTTGAATCTTGGTTACATATTACTTGGTTACCTAAAAAATAGGTAAACAATAAGTGGGAGAAAAAAAATATACTATCACTTTTGAGCTGTCATTAGTTCAAATAAATTGACAGGAAAATTTTTCAGAAAGAGTGAAAGATAATTAAAGGATTCGAATCAGTGGTCCATGCAAATTGACACTAGTTGTACAAAAAGAAACGGATGGCTTGTGAATGTGACACCAAACAAAATTAAACTGTCTTCAAGAATGGAGCTGGCTTGTGACTACTCATGCCATTCCAATTGATTTCTAACCAGTTTGATTAGTTGCTTTTAATTTTAGCCCTAACTTGATACATACACACTCGTATATATCTCTTCAATATACATCAATACAGCGGTCTGCAATGAATAAAATGCGGATTTAAACTAAACTCTTAGCAAAGAAACAATGTTCACATCGATGAAAATTTATATATGTTTTTGTATGAAATTTGACATTTGATTTAGCCCCAGTTTGATAAGGTGTTTGCTAGTATAAACGTTAGCGTTTAACGCCTTACCAAACGACATGATTATACTAGCGTAACCAAAAACTAACAAACCAAATATTTTTAGCGTTTTTTGGGGAAATTATCATTTTGTCCTCTATTTAATCTTTTGTATTTATTTAATTTTTTATATGCCCTTATTTATAATTTTACAACTTACACTCTACCTTATATTCTAACTTATACTCTATCAAATCAAACATCATAAAGAGTTTATAAGTTAGCTTATACTCTACCACTTCTACGATAGTTTATAAGCTAACTTAATCTCTCAACTCAATATTTTTTACTAAACACACCCTTAGTATTCTAATTAGTCAATGATAAACTTGAAATTGATTCATGTGGTCAGCTGAGTTTTGATGGTAACTATTGGGGTTTTTAGGGGTATTACCGAGTAACGCAGCGGAACGCGAAAAATCAAAATTTTTCTCGGACAATTAAAATAAACTTATTTATTTTAATTACTCAATACTTAAGATCTGAAATTTTTACCCAAGAAATCAATTTTCTTCTTAATTATCGAATTGCCCCAATACTTTGCATTTTGTTCATTTTGGTCCTCAAATTATCAAATACAATTTTAAGTGATTCAAAATCATTACCAAGATGTATTTAACATTTCCAATATATGAAAACATAAATTGCAACACAATATCCACAAAATGCCAAAATTGCCGAGAAGGCCATGAACTTTTCCAACATTTGCAATTCAGTCCAATCTTGTGCAAAACAAGTCAATAGCAAATCCAATCAATTCCAAATATAATATACATCATATATACATCAAATCACAGCATATATATGAAAAGCCCCAAATTTGGAAAAGGTTAAGAATCCTAATTTTAAAAATTCTTCATTTGAACAAATTACACCAATTAAATTAATTCAACACTTTAATTCAATTTTCACAACACCAAACAAGTCTCACCACTTTGAAATGACACAAGAACAATTCAAGGTCATCAATGAGTGGCCTAACAACTCTAGAATGACAACTTGATTATCAAATAATCAAATGAGAGCTAATGAACCCATTTCAAGCTTTCTTTGTTAATCATACATGCAAACATCCTTCAAACAAGTTCCCAACCAATTAACTACATGCTTAAAGAGTAGAGAAAATTATAAGCAACACATGTTGAAGCCTAGAAACATAGAAAAAAAATTTATAGTTGAAAAAATTTGAAAATACTTACAAAAATCAAACTTTTGCTTAATGTTTTCCTTGTTCTTCAACTTTTCTCTCAAACTTTCTTTGTAATTGTTTTTTGTAACTTGTCTAATGAAACAAAAAAGAAACAAAAGTCTTATATATTTTTCCAACAATTGCCGAAAAATGCTAGGAAAAAATATCAAGATATTTTTCAATTTTGTTTCAATTAAATAAATGATAAAGATATACTTGAATTTATGGTAATTTATCATTAAAGCATTTAATGAAAAAGAACAAGTGTATCTAATCAAAATTGGCCATTTAAAAGGAAATCATGACTTAACATATTTATCATTTAATTAATTTAATCATTTAACATTTAAGTAATTAAATAATTAAATACAAATATCATGAATATATGAATTATATTTATATTAAATAATCAAAATACATATATCAATGATATATATGTCAAATATCACAATTTGACATTTAATTAATGTTTATTTAATAAAATCAAATATTAAATACATATACACATTAATTAGGAAATGACCAAAAGATCCCAACTACATGTATTTTCGTTCAACCGTTAAATGACTTATAAATAATCAGTATTATTCATAAAAATTGCTCTAGTGTTCTACGAGTATATTTCATTAGTGAGACTCTCTAGGTTCAGGCATATCCGTCACGAAATCCAATTTCGTGTCCATAATCTACCCACCCGTAAATTATGACGAACATGGATAAACTCTCTAAACCATACAGGTCGAGGTCATTGCATACGTATAATCCTTCTATCACAGGTATCCGGATTATTCTAAAGATATAGATATAAACGTCAAATCTCTATAGATATAATCACGTCGACGTTTCTATTAACAATCTCTTAATAACACTTAGACCTAATTTCTACAGTGTACCACGGGCCCATGGATTTAACAGATTGCTAATTCCATATTGAATACCTATGCTCTGTATACAGAACTGACAGATCCTTTCTTGATACACACAGGATATCTTGAGCATCAGTCTACACCCAAAGAACATGCGGAGGTCTGATCTAAATATATCGGTGATGTGACTATCATCTAAGTGTGGATGATAACTCATATATCCACAGTGGTATCTCAAGTCAAAGAATCACTATGCTCACTCAACCCCGAAAAGATTCTTATTGACGTTGGTGTACTATCCATTAATAACATTCGATGAGTCGTTCAGTGTTTATCCACTATAAATACCTACATGTCTATATGAGACTCCAAGACTCATGGTTCATTGAGAAACCATTGGAATCCAAGATTCCAATATACGACATGTACCAGTCTCAACGGGTTTACTTTACTGACCAAGTAGTGTAAACCTTGACCAGGAACTGTCTAAGAATGACAACGTCATGATACAACTCAATGTCAGTTGCGACTCTTTTACAACAGTATCATAACTAATCATTCTAATGTTTGTTACGTCTTTATCATATAAAAAGAGATGTTATATAATAGAAATTATTTATTTTATTCATAATAAAATATTAAATAAGTATTTACAGGGAAATACATAAGAAAATTGGTGCTCTGAGTACCAACCCTAACAAATTCTCCCACTTACTCTACTGCCAATATCGATTATATCTAATACCCTTCGACTCTACATGTTTATCAAATAACTTCATCGGAATGGCCTTGGTAAGCGGGTCTGCTACATTATCTTCACTCGGTACCTTGCACACGACAATATCTCATCGCGACACAATCTCTCGAATGATGTGGTATCTTCGTTCCACATGCTTCGACTTCTGATGAGCCCTTGGTTCCTTTACTTGCGCAATGGCTCCAATATTATCACAGTATAATGGAATCGGATTCACAATACTTGGGACTACTCCCAATTCTGTGATAAAGTTCCTAACCCATACAGTTTCCTTTGCAGCTTCAGAAGCTGTAATATATTATGCCTCTGTGTTGGAATCAACTGTTGACCCCTGTTTGGAACTCTTCCAACAAACTGCACCTCCGTTAAGGGTAAACACGAATCCTGATGTAGACTTTCTATCATCAGGATTCGATTGGAAATCGAAATCCGCATACCCATTAACTTGCAATTCATTTCCTCAATATATTATCAAATTATCCTTAGTACCTTTAAGATACTTGAGAATATGTTTAATGGCTATCCAATGGTCATTATCTGAATTAGATTGATACCTACTCGTCACACTAACTGCGAAGATGAAATCAGGCCTAGTACATAACATGGCATTTATGATGCTGCCTAAACATAAAGCATAAGACTGATTAGACATTCTAATCTTCTCATCTTCTGTTTGTGGACATATCTTCTTTGAAAGATGTAAGCCATGTCTAAACGGTATGTTTGTTGTCTTACAGTTACCAAAATTATATTGTTCTAAGATCTTATCTATGTATGTTGATTGGGATAACCCAATAAGCTTCTTTTCTCTATCTCTATAGAGTTTTATGCCTAAGACATAAGAAGCTTCACCCATGTCTTTCATGAAGAAATTCTTCCAGATGTAAACTTTGACGCCTTGCATCATCCCGATATCATTCCCAATGATCAGGATGTCATCAACATAGAGAATAAAAAATACCACCATACTCTCACTGGCCTTTTTATACACATAGGATTCTTCCGAATTCTTGAGAAAACCAGTAATTTGAATATCTCATCGAATCAAAGATTCCAACTTTGTGAAGTCTGTTTAAGTACATAAATGGACTTCTTCAACTTGTATACCGTGCCCGAGTTCTCGCTGGATGCAAAACCCTTCAGCTGTTCCATATAGATTTCTTCATCAAGAAATCCATTCAGAAAAGTCATTTTGACGTCCATTTGCCAAATCTCGTAATCATGGTAAGCGGCAATAGAGAACAAAATCCTTATAGACTTTAGCATCGCAACTGGAGAAAAAGTTTCATCGAAGTCGACATCAGGTCATTGCGAGTAACCTTTAGTTACCAGTCGGGCCTTAAATGCTTCAACCTTTCCGTCAGGCCCGCGCTTCCTTTTGTAAATCCATTTACAACCAATAGGAAAAATTCAAGCGGAACCAAGTTCCAAACTTGATTCTCATGCATTGAGTCTAACTCGGATTTCATGGCGTCTTGCCACTTTACGGAGTCGATGTCCAACATCGATTCTCTATAGGTAAAAAATTCAGTCTCTTCAACTAAGAGAACATCGAGACTCTTTTCTTGTATCAAATACAAGCATTCAGGAGGTCTACACACCCTTTGTGACCTACGGAGTGTGTGTGTTGAAGGTTCTTCATCTTCTTGAATTTCAGTTTCCTTTGTTGGTTCATTGGTATCAGGTTGTACTTCATCAAGTTCAACCCGTCTATGATCACCACCTTCAGACAAAGATTCTATCTCTAGAAATTTTACGAAGCGAGCTACGAACACATTTCGATGCTGGGTATCATAGAAAAATATCCTTTCTTATTTGAAGGATATCCAACAAACCTAAACTTCTGCCCTCGAGGCAAAAGCTTATTCTGCTGAGCCATCCTGTCGTATGCAGGACAGCCCAAAATCTTAACATAACTAAGATTTGGTTTCCTATCGGTCCATATCTCATAGTCGTAGGAACAGCTTTAGAAGGAATCTTATTCAGGAGATGAGCGACAGTTAAAAGAGCATAACCTCATAAGTAATAAGGTAAATCTGTATAACTCAACATTGATCGGACCATATCAAATAATGTCATATTTCTCCTCTCTGACACTATATTGTGCTGTGGAATACCTGGATGAGTATATTGACGAGAATCTCATTCTCCTTTAAATAATCAATGAACTCTCCACTCATATATTCACCGCCTCGATCAGATCGAAGACATTTAATATATTGACAAGTTTATTTTTCTACTTCATTCCGGAATTCTTTGAAATTTTCAAAGGTTTCCGATTTATTTTTCATCAAATAAACATAATCGTACCGTGACATATCATCGGTAATGGTGATGAAGTATGAAAAACCACTTTGAGCAGTTTGACTAATGAGACCATATACTTCAGAATGTATGAGTTCCGATAGGTCAGTGGCATAGTGTCCAACACCCAAAAATGGGGCTTTGGTCATTTTATCCCGAATACAAGATTCACCGGTTGGTTAAAGTTCAATGGTGAGATCATGTATCAAACCATTCATAACCAACTGAGTTAGGAGTTTCACGCCTATATGACCCAACCTCATGTGCCAAAGTTTAGTATTATTTATATTAGATTGTTTACGTTTATTAATTTCAATATTAAAGATATCTTGTGAGGTACGCAATATGTAATGACAATACTTATTTGGACAATAAAGGATCTGAATTTTATTTCTGTCCTATAAATACAAAGAAAGATTCTTAATATTTACATTATATCATTCAGTATCTAATACAAAAAGTGACATAATATTGCCACACATCCTGGCACAAAATAGCATTCATTCAACAAAAGTCTCATACTAGGTAGGGGAATCTCGCATAAGCCTACTGCAACCGCATTCAAAGAGTCGCCACTCCCGAATCGCACCTACATCTCCCCAGATTTCAACCGCCTACTTTCCATCAGTACCTGCAACGAATTACAAATGTGAATCGGACAAGCAGAATCTAAAATTCAATTAGATGTCATAGCTTCACAAGCCAATGAGATATCAAGGAAAAATAAAAGTACTTGATGTCGATGCCCTTTCCATTCTTATCTGTGCGAGGTAGTCTGGACAGTTTCTATTCCAGTGCCCGACTTTCTGGCAGTGGTGGCATTTATCTTCAGAAGCTCTCTTGGCCTTCGCTACCTTAGCCTGTGGAGGAATATTGAAACCTTTCTTCTTCTTTCCATTTGTCTTCTTCCCCTTCGACTTGGATTGGGAAGAAGCGGAAAGTGAAGTGGGTTTCGGAAGGTGAGTCAGAACTCTCTTCTTTAAATCTTCCTTCGCTGTGAGAAGCATCCTATGCAACTCACGATAAGAGCAGTGAATCATATTCATGTTGAAGTACATGACAAACTAGCAATACGAAGCTGGGAGCGAACCAAGTATGACACTTCGTCCTAAAGTATCATTGAGAGGGAAATCACTGCGATTAAATTGACCGATCAAATGAAGCACATATGTGCTCACAGTCTGCCCCTCATCAAGTTTAGAATGAAACAGTTCCATTACAACTCTATGAACCACGACATGTTCATAGTTCATAAATGATTCACGAAATTGTGTCATCATGCTATATGCATCGTGCATCTCAAAGTATTGCCTTTTCAGTTCAGAATAAAAAGAACTGAGAATGAATGATTTAACCCTTAAATCATCATCTTTATATTTACGGAAAGTCTCCATCTCTTCAAGCGATGCAGCCTCTAATATAGCAAGTGGCAATGGACCTTCCAAAATGTATCCCAACTTTTCAGATCCGAGGACAATCCTGAAATCCATATCCCAGCCCGCAAAGTTCTCAACGCCCTTAAGCTTATTCGTATCAAGCATACGAGCAAAAGTATTGGTCGAAGGTGCCGTCATCGTAAATCTATCAAATAGATAGCGAATCAACGATTATCAAACATAAACAGTTTCATATAATGTCAAAAGCATTAAATAGATCATGGATTTTTAATTTTAAAATGTCTCCCCACTATTTAATGCAAAACTGTAATCCCCAGACAGAATACAAAATAGCGATAATCAAATCATAACATAATAGTGAAAGGTGGACCCAATGAATATATTTTAGCTCACAGCTTTGGCACGTTCTCGCCTACGTATATTCATTAGGTAGACAACTCATTGTCGATCACTCACCAGTGACTCCTGGGTTTTCGGTCCTGGTCGTTTCTTATTGTGACAGTTATGGCACATTCACAAGGAGGCGTACCAAGGTTAAACTTGTCAATGATAAATTCATTATACTTGTGTAACCATGACAGTTTTGGCACGCTCAAGATTCTGCTTTCACTTGAATTCACATAATATCAAAATATATCTAATACGAATAAATTCATATCGGTTATATCCTCACAGCTTTGGCACGTTCTCAGATATAGTCATAGATTATTTATCAATAAGCGGTATTGACAAGACGGACCAAGTAATATGCATCAAATACATATTAAATATTAAAATCTTATTTTCAAATAGAGATTTTCCGCAAAAGATGCTTTTACTTTATTTAATCAAATTAAATAAACACATGCATACATAAAGTAAAGATTAAATTAAGCATTGACTTTAAAGGCATAATCATATCTAGTGTTAAGAATCAGATTCGCTCGGATACCATTTTATTGGGGTTTTTAGGGGTATTACCGGGTAATGCAGTGGAACGCGGAAAATCAAAATTTTCCGATTTCAAAAATTTTTCCCGGGAAATTAAAATAAAATTATTTATTTTCATTACTCAATACTTAAGATCTGAAATTTTTACCCAAGAAATCAAATTTCTTCTTAATTTTCGAATTGCCCTAATACTTAGAATTTTTTCATTTTGATCCTCAAATTGTCAAATACAATTTTAAGAGATTCTAAATCATTACCAAGATGTATTTAACATGTCCAATTCATGAAAATATAAAATGCAAAACAAAAACAAAAACCACAAAATACCAAAATTACCGAGAAGGCCATGAACTTTTCCAACTTTTACAATTTAGTCCAATCTTGTTCAAAATAAGTCAAGATCAAATCCAATCAATCCCAAATTTAAAATACATCATATATACATAAAAACTCAGCACATATATGAAAAACCCCAAATTTGGAAAGGGATAAGAATCCTAATTTTACAAATTCTTCATTTGAACAAATTACACTAAATTAAATAAATTTGACACTTTAATTCAATTTTCACAAACACCAAACAATTCTCATCACTTTGAAATAACACAAGAAAAATTCTAGGTCATCAATGAGTGGCCTAACAACTCTAGAATGACAACTTGATTATCAAATAATCAAAAGAGAGCAAATGAACCCATTTCAAGCTTTCTTTGTTAATCATACATGCAAACATCCTTCAAACAATTTCCCAACCATTTAATTGCATGCTTAAATAGTAGAGAAAATTCTAAGCAACACATGTTGAAGCCTAGAAACATAGAAATAAATTTCTAGTTGAAAAAATTTGGAAAATACTTATAAAAATTAAACTTTTGCTTAATGTTTTCTTTGTTCTTCAACTTTTCTCTCAAACTTTCGTTGTAATTGTTTTTGGTAACTTGTCTAATGAAACAAAAGGCTTATATATTTTTCCCACAATTGCCGAAAAATGCTAGGAAAAAATATCAAGATATTTTTCAATTTTGTTTCATTTAAATTAATGAAAAAGATATACTTGACTTTATGGTATTTTATCATTAAAGCATTTAATGAAAAACAACAAGTGTATCTAATCAAAATGGGCCATTTAAAAGGAAATCATGACTTAAGATATTGACCATTTAATTAATTTAATCATTTAACTTTTAAATAATTAAATACATATATCAATGATATATATATCAAATATCACAATTTGATATTTAATTAATGTGTATTTAATAAAATCAAATATTAAATACAAATACACATTAATTAGGAAATGACCAAAAGATCCCAATTGCATGTATTTTCGTTTAACCGTTAAACGACTTATAAATAATCACTATAATTCATAAAAGTTGCTCTAGTGCTCTACGAGTATATTTCATTAGTGAGACTCTCTAGGTTCAGGCATATCTGTCATGAAATCCAATTTCGTGTCCATAATCTATCCACCCGTAAATTATTACCAACACGGATAAACTCTCTGAACCATACAGGTCGAAGTCATTGCATACGTATAATCCCTTCGTCACAAGTATCTGGATTATTCTAGAGATATACATATAAGCGTCAAATCTCTATTGATATAATCACGTCGACGTTCTATTAGCAGTCTCTTAATAACACTTAGAACTAATTTCCATTGTGTACTACGGGCCCATGAATTTAACAGATTGCTATATCCATATTGAATATCTATGCTCTGTATATAGAATTGACCGATCATTTCTTGATACACACAAGATATCCTGAGCATTAGTCCACACCCAACGAACAATCGGAGGTCTGATCTAAATAGATCGGTGATGTGACTGCCATTTAAGTGGAAGGATAACTCATATATCCACAGTCGTATATCAAGTCAAAGAATCACTATGCTCACTAAACCCGAGAAGATTCTTAGTGACGTTGGTGTACCATCCATAAGAATCTTCGGTGAGTCGTTCAGTGTTTATCCGCTATAAATACCTGCACGTCTATACGAGTCTCCAAGACTCATGTTTCATTGAGAAACCATTGGAATCCAGGATTCCAATATAAGACATGTACCAGTCTCAACGAGTTTACTTTACTGACTAAGTAGTGTAAACCTTTACCCGGAACTGTCTAAGAATGACAACGTCATGATACAACTCAATGTCAATTGCGACGCTTTTGCAACAATATCATAACTAATCATTCTAAGTTTTGTTACGTCTTTATCACATAAAAAGAGATAATATATAATAGAAACTATTTATTTTATTCATAATAAAATTTTACATAAGTATTTACAGGAAAATATATAAAAAAAAAAATTGGCGCTTTGAGTACCAACCCTAACAGTAACATTCAGCCATATACTTTATAAAGGTTGTTTCAAAATCAAGTTGATCTATCTTGTTATTTATTTATTATTATCCGAACAAAACATTTTCAATGATTGGCATGCACACATAAGCTACTTTCAAGGTTCAATATCTATCTACCATGATGCATGCCACTCATTATGGTTTTAGTTATTCATACTTCGGGTGTTTGTCATTAACAATTGTCTATCAAATTTTTTTTTTGGAATATTAAGGAAATCCCACGTCGATATGTGAGTAAAAATTTATGTTGTCGTAAACTCTTATAAAGGTGCTATCAAGAGCTTGAACCTGGAACCTTGAAGATAAAATTTCAAACTCAAATCTCTGGACAACGTCCTTTAGGGACTTGTCTATCATCTTGTACCAACAAAATTTTTCTAAATATTTTCTTATGGTACAATTAAATCATTTTTATTTGGAAACGTAGGAAACTCCACCGTCAAATCACCTGATCCAAGTTTAAACGGAACAGGTAAAACCTTCGGCTGCCAAAGACTCCTATAATAAATGCACCTCATGTATTTGAACTCAGGACCTGACAATCAAATCCTTAACCATTTGCCACCAAACCACACCCATTATGAGCTACAATTTAATCCTTGATAAAAACAATCAAACATTTTAATGAGGTCTTAACCTAAGATCGCAAGAGTTTGAGTTTTGGACCACCATAAATGATTTGGTTTTATTTATATTTGAAAAATTAACACCAAAACCTCCGATATTAATTAGGCCAAATCTCAAAATACAAGTTTATATCTGTTTGCATAATTTTTCGTCAATGAGTGTGTAAGGTTCAAACCTCCTGAGATGAAGTCCTAGCAAGGGGTGTTTGATTCAGTGAATAAGCCTCAGAGGGGCACAAGCACACAAATTACAATTTGTGGATTACAAAGCTACGAAATAAAAATAAAAATGCTCATAATGAGTCTTCATTTTGTTGTTGTTTTTCTTCTTCAAACCCTTGGGCCTTTTATAATGGAGTCTTGTCAACCGTTTGAGCGGTTTTGCTTCATTTCCCGCGTTTCATGCTTGCACGTAACCACTGAATCATGCATTCAACTGCTGAGTTGTGTGTGATAACTGCCAGAATGTGGGGAGCTGCTATTTAACTGCTAGATCGTGGGGTTAACTGTAACATGTTTGTTCGCACAATAATCATCATGATCGATTTTCCCTTCGTCGTTCTTCGTCTGTTTTTCCTTTGGTCGTCCTAATTGCTTTTCGTCCTTTGACACTTCTTTTCTATTCGCCCCTCATTGACTCATTCGTCCTAAGGTGATTTTTTTCACCAACAATTGTCCCCCAAATTTGCCTTGATTGATTTAGGAAATGAAATCGAGGTGAATTTCTTAACTTGGGTAAAGTTAGGATGGTACCTATTGGCCGTATACTGGCTTCGGTCTGATGGTTTGCTATCCGCACTTGGCCCCAACCTTCAGTCCAATCCTATCCGCACTTGGCCCCAACCTGACTCTTCCTTTGAGACCTGGTTCAAACGGATGAAATTACATACAGAGACCCACACTTTTCTCGAAGACACTGGTTTGCTTCCTCTCATAGAGCTTTCTTTGGCCATGCCTCCTTTTGACCGAAATCTATTTTCCACTTCGTTGCTCTTTTGGTCTTCTGATTATAACGTCTTCCTCTTTCCCTCTGGTCATTTCACTATCACTCTTCGTGACATCACTGCCTTGACCGAGTTGACCCCTTTGGGCGCGACCATTTCTGCTTGCACTACCTTTCATTTTCCCCATCCTTCTATGGATAATTCATTCTTCTCTTCCTATTATGCTTTCTTTCGTGCGTTCTCTGAATCAGCTGGTCCGGTCTCGATCCTGGAACGAACTGCTTTTATTCATTATTGGCTCTGTAAATATATAATTTGCGCGCCTAGTCAGAACCTGTGGCTGGTTATCTACCTATTTCGTCGGACATCACCAATGGTAGTCGTTTTGATTTATGTTCCATTTTTTTTGCCACTATTTATCAGGGTCTGGCCGTTCTCCAGAAACAACTTCGGTCTGGCGCCTCGCCGATCGCTTCCGGCCCTCTGTGGCTTGTCCAGCTTTGGCTCAGAGCCTATTTTCCAGTCTTCGGCTTAATTGAGTCCACTCGCTCATATTCTTACACTGGTCTCTTATTCGCCCAACTAGGGCCAACTTCTCTCATTCCTCGCTCTGTTTTTGAATATTTTTACACATTTTCTCGAGTCTCATCCTTCTTTCATTTCTCCTGGGCGACAGTCCCTCTTTTATCCATGAGCTTCTCGAATCAGAGGGGATGATTCGATCAATCGCATATGGCATAAGTTTTTATGCAGCCGCGATCTGATTCATGATATTTTGACAGGAGCCAATGGCAAGGCTGGAGTGGAGGTATATTCTCCAAACTTCATTGTCCGCCAATTCGACCTTGTTCAAGGATGGCCTCTCTCATCTTTTCATTCACGTTCCACTTCATCGGACCGTTTTAAGGTCCTTTCGCTTTCAGACATCGATCAGTGTTTTTCGGAGGCTCGCTCTATACTATCCTCATTTTCTTGTGCTTCTTTTTCTCCTTGTACATCTGTTCATCCTCTTTTCGACCACTTCTAGCCGTCCGGCCATGAGAGACTTTTTTCTTTGCCTTCTGCTCTAGTCTTTTCCAACATTCCATTTTCTTTAAAATCTTCGGGAATGGCCGGGTCAAAGAATCCTGTTAAGAAGGTTGGGCCGAAGAAAACCAAACACGTTAAACGGAAACAGCCTTCTCCAATCCATAGGTCTGACTCAGACGAGGCCCTTATACTTCGTCGGGCTAAGGTATAATCTGAAATTTCCCTTTTTTTTATTTTATTTCTCGTGCAGACGTCCAAGACAGAATCATCTTCCGGCATGCCTGAGCTGGTTCAAACTTCGGGGCCTGAGGCTTCCATGGCCGAAAATCCATTAGAGGGGGATGAAGCTACTGAAATATCGGTCGTTCATTTCCATCAGATGAGCACGAGGCGGCCGAGATCCCAATTATTCAGCTACTACCAGAAGGGGACGAAACAGCTGATGCCCCCTTTCGACCAGGGCCGATCCCCAAGGTACGGGATCAAGTATAATATTAGGCCATTTGCGCCCATTTTTTGAGGAAATTCCAAGGGACCATCCCCTATTTGAATATCACCCATTGGACGATCCTGTCCCTACAGTGCAAGAACCAGATGACGAGCCTATTCGGCCAGATAATGAGCCTATTAGGCCGGATGACGGGCCTCTTTGGCGTCATCTCAAACGGATTTATCCTTTAATGTGTAGGTGGGCCGCTACATGATTTAGGGGAAGTTATAGGGATATAGACGGCCTGTTCAGTCTGGCCGAATTGGAATTACTGGAGGAGGCTCGGTCTCTGTACAAAGATGATGTTATTCGTCATATTTACGAAGAAATGGAAGTTATTTATATTTCTGACTCTTCCGATTCTGATTCTTCTACAGAGGCCCAGCCGTCAGGCGTGCCGAGTGCTTCTCATTTTGATCCTTCAGTACACCAGCTTTTTCCTTCTGAACAACCATCATCACCTCGGGCGGTGTCCCATGTTCTGCCGATGCAACAGACTCTTTCTCGTGAACGGCCATCATCTCAGTCCATTTGCCAACATCTCCTCGGGTGTCGTCCCATGTTCCTCCGCCTCCATCTCCTAGGCGAGAAGCTTCGTCGCCACTTGGTGACATTCCTATGGCAACCATGGACGAGCCTTTTTCCCTTCTTCTTTCTTTCATCGTTCTTTTGGTTCTTATTTACTAATTCCCTTTTGTTCGCACATGTGTCCGATCCGTTATTGCAATCGGTCCAAGATGTTTTGGATGATCTTGACCGACTAGCCTCTACTCCATCTCAGCCCTCTCCATCTTCGGTCCGAGCTACTACAGACTTGGAAGCCCTTCGGGAGGTTATTAGGTAATATGCTTCTCTCACTACTCTGGGGATCGGTCATGCTGCAATGCCAGAGAAAATGCTCAAACTAGAAAAGATCTCCTCTGAGTTAGAGTGACTACTGGGTCTTCCTGTCTTGCCTATACCGATGGAAGATCGGCTCTTCCTTCAAGACTTACAGAGCGAGGTTACAGCCATTATCCTTCGCTATCGAAATATACACAGTCAAAAGGTTGGGCTTCATTCTTCCATGTCCAAGAAAGAAAGACTATGTGATTCCCTTGACAATTTCCGCCAAACTATACGGGAAACTACGGACGAAATAATGATTGAAGAGTCGGTATTGCTGGACTTAGAACGACAGTTGCAAGATATCCAGCGTCTCATCGAGAAGAGTCGCATGAGGAGAGAGGCCAAAAGAAAAACCATTTCCTCTCAATTAACAGAGGTGAATGCTTTCCTGGCCGAATATAAAGACTTGGCCCAAGTTGATTTTGAAAAGAGCTTGAGCGATTTGGTGGTGGCTGATATAGAAATGCAGAAAGAGTGGCATCGGTTAATGGAAATGTTCTCGACCATGAAGGACTCGCCTGGGGATTTTCAACGGCCTTCCACTAGTAGATAATTATGTATTCATGTACTGTTAGGACGTTACATTTATCATTTTACTTGTAATTTTTGGGGCATCGTTGTCCGATACTAATGAAAATATAATATTTATTTATTTCTATTTATTTCGCTTCATCCTTATTTTTCACCCGGAGAACGTCACATTCTCATGTTCCCATAATGAAGGCACATACTTTTTCAAGTACTTTCCGTTTATCGCTCTGACATGCATTTCTCCATTCAAAATTTTCAAATGATAGGCCTCGTTTGGCAACACATTTTCTACCTCGAATGGGCCTTCCCAATTAGGCGAGCACTTGCCATATGCAGGATTTTTGGCACCTAGTGGCAGTATAGTTTTCCATACTAACTCTCATTTTCTAAATGATTTGGCCACGACTTTCCGATTATATCTGTTGGTCATTTTTGTCTTATGTGCTTCTAAACGATTGATGACATCGCACTTGACGTCATCCAATTCGAATAAATTTTGGATCATCGCTTCACTGTAATTTTCCTTTGTCAATTCTTTTTGCAACGCCACCAGTGTAGATTTAACATTGATTTCGACCTGTAATATAGCCTCTTGACCATATACTAACTGGAAAGGTGTGATCAAGGTACTTGTTTGTGGTGACGTCCTATAAGCCCATATAGCTTGACTTAAGCATTCGTCTCATTGTCTGGCATTATCCGTTATCATCTTTTGAATCAACCCTTTGAGGGTTTTGTTGGATGAATCTGCCTGACAATTTGACTGGGGGTAGTATGGAGTAGTGTTTACTAACTGGACCTCGTATTCGGTCAGGCTGCTTTTAACCTTTTCGCTGTTCAGAGAGGTACCGTGATCCACCATCAATGTCTGAGGATACCGAATCGATGGATAATATGCCCTTTTATGAACTTAATGATTTGGTCTTGAGAAATCTCTATTACCGGAATTACTTCCACCCACTTGGTGAAGAAGTCTGTGGCGACGATGATGAAAGTGTGTCTTTTGCTAGACGCGGGATAGATTTTCCCTTTAAATCGATCGCATATCCCATAAATGGCCATGGCTTAATAACATGGACCATTTCGATCGTTGGTGCTCTTTGAATGGGCCCATGCTTCTGACAAGCAATGCATCCCTTAGCATACAATACGTATGATTCTCCTATTTTCGGCCAATAATATCCACTCTTTATAATCAACCATCTCATCTTTATCCCGGCCTGGTGAGCCCCACAGACCCCTTCATGTATTTCGGCCATAATAGTCTTGGATTCTGATGGCCCTACACATTTTAATAACAAACCATCTTGGCATTTTTTGTATAATACATCTCCCGATACTACATAGTTCAAGGCTTTTAGTTTTAGCTTCCGGTTTTTCCCATTTTCTGGTTGCTTTAAGAATTCTCTGATCTCTTTTCTCCAATCGTCCTCATTTTGATTTTGGATTTCAGTGGCCATGACGTCCATTACGTTCTTCCACCTTTCCAGGGATGGTTTGGCCTCATCTCTCCTATATATGCCATCTATGCTTTTCTGTTTATACCATGAGGCTGCTTGGGCCAATTCATTGGCCATCTCATTCTTCACCTTTGAGACGTGCTCCAGCTCTACGAAGTCAAATTGATCTAGTATCTCTTTGGCTATATCTGACAGTTCCATGACTGACGGACTATGGCACTTAATGTTGGACAATTATGACCCATAGCGTCACTATTTATACAGATCATGGTGTTGTTGTACAAATTAACTATGTGACAAAGGAGATTGCACTCTTATCATTTGTGATTAGATCACCAAGATATATAAATGATAGGAGGTCCTTATGATTTGTTCCTGGATTGAGAATGATATGAGACAGTATCAGTCCACGAAGGATAAATCATTAAATATCCCTAGTCAGAGTATTATCGAGATTGGACATCGATAAATGCGTAAAATATTAGTATTACACTTGTGCGCGTTGTCAGGGCACAACGGCATAGTTCTCATATATTTGGGTATAGGATACTCATGTAAGTGTATAGGATATATTTACGGGAAACAGCTTCGCTCTGGATAGACCCCATCAGAATTCCATTGGTATTATGACTATGTGTCTATGGAAGTCCGAAATCAAGGTAGGTGTATTTGGTCTTAACCTGAGACTTGCACCGCTAATATTTGCGACAATCAATATACTTTGGTTTTGGTCGTCCAGGGCTTTAACAGGTTCTGTGTACGCCTCTGCTGTGTATATTGAGAATCGTAGTGTGTTGGGTGTGATGTCAAGACGGAAGTGTCACTCCAGTCATATGGAGTTGATGATCGCGTAGGGATACAGAACTGGTTCTCTAAAAAGGTTGCAACCGTCGGGATAATATGACTTGGTTATGATTATCCGATAATAAAGAGACTAGTTGCTCGTAATCTGATATATGCTTCGTACGGGGCAGACACTGTACCAGCCTCAGGCCTTGCATGTGATCATCTGATACTGGATCGAAATACGCAAGACTACGTATACTACGCCTGATATAGATCTTATATTCCTGTAAGGATATTTTTGGAGAATTGGGTAGGCATGGCGCTTTGCTAGAAGCCAACCTTGTCTTGTAAATCGGTACAAACGTAGTACTAGGTACTTACGTGTTCGGATAGTCCGACGACCGAATTTACTGCCAACATATCTGGGGATCTCATGGGTCACTTCCCGAAGATTCACCGATGACGTATGACTCGCACTTTAATTAATCTGGGATTAATTAGATGAGAGAGAAAATTAATCTGGGATTAATTGCGGAGATATTTTATCTGGGACAAAATATCATTTAAAGAGAGAACGATTAATTTGGAATTAATGGACAAAATAATATATTCGATATATTATACGAAATTGGATTTCGACGCGGAATTGAAATTAGATTTTAATTCGGGCGAACGAATTAATTTAGAATTAATTCATTAGTGACGTGAATAGTGATTTCGCTAGGCATAATCATTTAATTGCGTCGCAACGTAAAATTTGTTAATTTGGAATTAGCGAACCCGAGCCTGGGATTGTTTGCGAGCGCATTCACATTTCGAATTCAAGTGCGGTACGTAAGTAAAATCAAGCGTCAAATCATTAGTCACATCAAGCGTCAAATCACATGTCACTTTGAGTGATGTGACAATTGATTGATTGAGTGATGTGAGTTGATGGAAGTGGTTGGAATTAATTCCCTTGACTTTTTGTATTTGATAAATCAATTCTTTGATTTTTTGGTAATGAAAAATTGTGTATTAGATACACAAAATCAAATACAAAAATCAATTCACTCATTCTCTCTCTTGGCTCATGAATTGGATCCAATTTCTTTCATCTCTCTCACGCCCTTTAGGGGCTGTTTTTCTTCTGGTTTGGCAGCCCACTGCCGAGATCCAAGGAAGAAAAATGGGAAGCAAAAGTCGCGATTTTGTGGTAAAATCGGGAGTGCTAGCACACTACGAAGTCATGCGAAGGTGATAGGGAAGTCCACCCATGAGCTTGGAATCATTTGACGAAGCTTGGAGCTTGGATTCTTGAAGATTGAAGCCGAAAATGGGGACTCCAAAACAGCCACTGTCGTGACCATGACAGTGAGCAGAATTCGATTTTTGTTCGTTGTCGCGTCGCTCAACCGATCGATGTGAGTATTCCGTAACTCCGTGATGTATTCACATGTTTATTTCTTGCTTGATAATCGATCCTCGGGGCCGTAGAACTCCAACACTTAAAGGCCCCCGTCACTTGTTGGATCACTAGATGTGAATCCCCATTAACAGACATATGTGTCACTCTCATATTAAGGAGTATCTCCAAACCGAATATTAGTGCCTCGTATTCGGCTTGGTTGTTGGTGCAACATTCGTCCAATTTGATAATGAAACGGAATGATTCTCCCAACGGACTGACCAAGACTATTCCCATTCATGCTCCTTTTGATGTGCTAGATCCATCAAAATACATCGTACATGGCTTTAAACTGCACTAGTCTATTTCCATTCTCATTTCTTTAGTGGTGCTTAAACACGGGTGATCAGCTAAGAAATCCACAAGGGCCTGATTTCTTACGGCCTTTTGGGGTTCATGTCGTATGTCGAATTCTGACAATGATAGAGACTAGAACCCAACTCTTTGATGCAAAATGGGACGAGAAAACATGCACTTTACTATATTGATTTTTGTAATTAAATACACAGTGATCGGCCTAAGGTATGCTCGTATTTTAGTACATGTGAAATATAAAGCCAAACACAACTTCTCCATTGGAGAATAATTACATTCATATTTCAACAATTGTCTGATGATATAATAAATGGCTCCTTCGACATCCGTATTGTCGTTCTGTGTGATCATTCCAGCTACGGATTGCTCTTCAGCGGATATGTAAAGCTTCATTGGCCTTCTTGGCACATGGGGTACCATCACCGGCGGCTGTGATAAATAATTCTTCATATCCTCGAAGGCTTTTTGATGTTCTTCGGTCCAGACAAATTCGTCCTTTTCCTTTAGCCTTAGCAAGGATGAGAAAACTTTAGTTTTTCCTGCACAATTAGAAATGAACCTTCTTAAGAAATTAACTTGCCCTAGGAATCTTTGAAACTATTTTTTACTCTGGGGTGGTTTGGCTTCAGTAATTGCCCGAGATTTATTGGCATCAATCTCAATTCCCCGCTGGTGGACTAGAAAGCCCAAGAAATTCCCTGCACAAACCTCGAAAGCGCATTTGGCAGGATTTAACTTTAATTTGAATTTCCTTATTCGTTCAAAAGCCATTATCAAGTGGTTAAAATGCTCGTCCACGGTCATAGACTTTATCACTATGTCGTCTACATAAACCTCTACAAAATGAATGTTCATGTCATGGAAAATCAGATTCATGGCCCGTTGGTAAGTGGCCCCGGCGTTTTTTAGGTCGAATGGCATTACCACCCACTCATAACATCCTAAATACCCCGGGCATCCGAAAGCCATTTTATGGATATCAACTTCAGGGATGTAGATTTGGTTATATCATGCGTACCCATCCATAAAAGAATATATTTGATATCCTGCTGTGGAGTCTACTAAAGAATCTACCGTAGGCATAGGGTATTGGTCTTTTGGTGTTGCCAAGTTTAAATTCCTAAAATCTATACATATTCTTAACTTTCCATTCTTTTTCATGACGGGGACGATATTTGACAACCATTCTACACATCTGGTCGTTCTAATGAATTTCACCTTCAAGAGACGATCGACTTCTTTTTTAATGTCAGACATAACATTGGGTGCAAACCTCTAGGGGGTTGCTTATATGGCCTAAGATTTGGCATAATTGGAAACCTATGTTCTACTAAAGTTTTATCTAAACCAGACATTTCATCGTAGTCCCAAGCAAAACAATCTTTATATTTTGTAAAAGATGGATTAGTTTTTCGCGTACCTAGGCCTCTAGTTCCTTGCTGATGTAAGTGATGCATCTGTCGTCCTCACTTCCCAGGTTTACCTCGTCCAAAACATCTTACATCTTTGTAATGTTTGCCTTATGTCACCCATTCAGAGCGCATTCTTCTTCCTCATTTGATCGTTCCTTCCTGTCACTTCCTTCCATCAAACAATCCACTACGCATGCCTCGCTTATTCTATCTTCCGTCTGTTGTGTTAATAATTTCTCCCTCAAGGCTGAAATCACGGCCTGAGCATCGGCTTCAACTTCCTGTTCCGTTACATAGGCCATTAAGCTAGCCCTAGTGGCCGCGAGCGCTACTTGTTCTTTACTATGTTCGCTCTTCTCCATTTGAATTGCTAGTTTCATGGCCATACATTGGCCCTCCAAAGGCCACTATAGTTGGCCTTATTTGTGCGAACAAGTCATTTAGTAGATCTGTGGTGTATGGCTCGTCATTTTTGGCCACTATGGCTGAATCCCCTATTTCATTCAGTACTCTAACTGGCCCGTAATTTCCTTCATATATTAAATATTCGGCTGAATTTGTCTCTACTGCGAAGGGCCTATTATCGGCATGTATTACTTCTACTTCATCTTTCTGATTCCAAAAAATTATACATTGATGAAGAGACGAGGGAATGCATCGGCTGCCGTGGATCCAATCTCATCCCAAGAGCATGTTATATATGTTTGGTCCATCTATAACGAAAAATACTATTGTCTTAGTAGTGTTTCCCACCTGTAAGTCTGGTGGGACAACTTCTTTGGCTGTTGTTGCCCCTCCATTGAAACTCGTAAGCACCACTTCCGTAGGGATGAGATCATCTTCCGAATTTTCTAATCGTCCTAGCATCCTAACTGGAATGGCATTGATGGCCGCTCCATTGTCGATTAACACCTTAGTGATGGGTATTTTGTTTGCCTTTGCTTTCACATAAAGCGGTCAGAGATGCTTTGTCATTTGTCGTGGTGGTTTTGGAAACGTCACCTTCTCTGACATTCCTACTCCCATCCTTTGCTCACCACTTGTATTTACTTGAGATGGCTCCCCCTCCTCGTCCCATCCGAAAACTGGCAACGTGATCGGCACATCACGGGAGGCATTACTGGTGAACATCCTCTGTTTTTCTGCTCTGGTCACGACCCGTTTTATTTTGGGCTTTTCGTATAGCACGAGGTATGGAGATTGCCCCAAGTCCTCTCCTAATGTTCCTACTGCGGGATTTCAGGCTTCGTATAACTCTCTGAGAAATCGATTTTGTGTTGTCTAATGAGCAGAAAATATATCAATATTTACCGCCCCTTTTACTTAATATTTTGTTTAGTTTCTCGGGTTTGATGAACGTTTTGATGTGTTTTAGTTTATTTTGCAGATAAAATAATATTGGGACTCAATGAAATCATTTAGGATGAAATGTGGGTCAAATAAAGGTAAAAATTGGACTTGACATATTAATTTTAGATATTGGAAACTTGAAAGGGCGTTCTAACGAAGTGCAGTTTCGGAAATTCCAATTTTGCGCAACTTTCGTACTTTGGGTATAACGTTTTACTTCGATATCGGATTGAGCTGATTCAAATTTAAGATTAAATAAGACGTAAAGATCTACAACTTTGAAGAATAAAATAATTTCGAATTCTGAATATTTCATGACCAAATTTGATGAAACATCCGGAAGTGTGTTATGTGTAATTATTAAAGTCATTTTCAAAGCAAAACAATAAATAAATAAATAAATAAATAATAAAAATAGTCAAGCTCCCACCAAACATGATAGAAATTAATAATGGATTTGGGGAGCAATTAGTTGAGTAATTAGTGGAGCAATTAATAATAGATTTGGTGGATGATTTGATGGAGGCAAAATTTTGCCTATAAATACCAAGCCATTTCATTTGTAAATTCATACTTTCTTCTAAGGAATTCCTTAAGAATACTAAGAAGATTGTATCTTGTTTGTTTATTTATAGCTTTCAGTAATCAATTTCAGCTTTTGCACTTTCTTTTCTTTACTTTTCAGTTTTTACTTTCTACAATTTACTTTTACGCACAGTACTTTTCTTTCTTTAATTTTCAGTTTTTACTTTTCAGTAATGAGGAGGTAACTCCCCCTTGCTGGGGTAAAAGGTAAAACTTTTATTACTAATATTTAGATTAATCTCCCTTAATTATAATATATAAACTAGTTAAAACCTGACTTAACGAGGATACCGCCATATTGGTCAGTTGGTAATTATTTAAATTGATTTTAACCTGACTAAACTGGATACCGCCTGATTGGTCGGTTGGTAATTAATTATTAATTTGACTTAATATGGATACCGCCTATATGGCTAGTTGGTAATTATCATGCAAAGTTAATATATTATATTAATGGAGATATCTAAAATAGAAGTAATAAAAGTGGATCATTTTACCTCAGCATTTTCTTTTATTGTACTTTTACTTTATTTACTTTTCAGCAATTTACTTTCAGCATTTACTTTTCAGCAATTTACTTTCAGCATTTACTTTTCAGCAATTTACTTTCAGCATTTTACTTTCCATCATTTACTTTTCAGCAATTTACTTTCAGCATTTTACTTTATGTCTTTTATTTTATTTAAGTTTTTACTACCCGTAAATATATGTCGTAACTAAGCCAGTTATCTGGGGTTGTGATGAAGTCCAATATCACCAGTTTATAAGGGGTTAAAATACGGTTTGGGTAATATAAAGGTTTATTTATTGAGCCTTAGTCTTAATGCATCTTGTTAACTGAGCATTAATAAGATTGATTCGGTAAACTTAAAATGAACTTGGAAAAGAGATTTTAGGTTAAAGACCTTAGACTCAATAGCCCACGATCTTCCTTAAGGATAGATAACCCTTTAATAGATTTCCTTACAGGATAGGAATATACCTGTCGGGCGGGGGTAGCCATAATTGGAACTTAATCTTAATGAATTCAGATAACTTGGTTAACATAGGAATATGATTAATTGGGTTATACTAGGTATTTGTATTTGACCATCGGAAGAGGCTTTTACATAATTTCGTTTTCCAGGTTAATAAACCAATATATTACACAAATGTAAAATAACCAATTCATCTCTTAAAAAGATATTGGAAGGATTCACAACCCTGGATAGTTTTATAAATTTGAATTTTCTTCAATCTACTTTCAAGCAATTTTATTTACTTATTTTAAGTTTTAAAGTCACCACCCAATCAAACAATCAATCCATTAGATACTTGTAAACATTTAACTTCATAAATTGATAACAAAAGGTTTTAAGTCCTCGTGGGATTGATACTTTTTATAATACTTTAACGATATGTGCGCTTGCGTTATACGCATGTGATTACGCCAGTCATTGTCCCCCTTCTTCGTGCTTCGGTTCTGATATCTATTTCTTCCTCTATATCAGTCAGTTCCTCGTCCGAGGCCTCTCTGTCAGTTATTGCGAGTGTTGCAAATTTTGTCTCGTCGCCATCGTAGACATCTTCACTCCTCCCAGAGGTCTCATTATTGCCCCCCTTGAATTTTTCAGACAACATGTAATGATTAGCCACAACCGGAGGCATGCTGCCAAACTGAATAACAATGGGGGGTTCTTCGTCATCTATTTCATCCTGTTTTTATCGGTCAAATTTGGTACGCCCTTTACAGCTCGTATCAATCTCTTCTCTGCCACCATTATCTTTAACGCTCGTATCCAGATTTTTCCTCGCATGGGTGGTAACTTTCACTTCACCTTGCTGGCGCATCATACGACCATAATTTCTTTGGTGTCGTCTCAATTGTGTCCTTGTCATTTCATCCACATGAGGATAGTTCTTCCCTGGCCGATGGTATGAATATGGCCGATGGTACGAATGCCATACGTTGGGCCGATGAATTTTCGGCCTAAACGTCCTTATATTTTGGATGAAGTTTGAATGTTCTCCATAAAACCTTAGTGCGAAGGTTCTTGGCTGCTATGTTACTGGATCCTTCTTTGATGGCCTCTCACAGGTATCTTCCAGTTCTTTCATCCACTCTATACTATTTTGGCAACGTGCACATAAATTTTATGGAACCCTCCTTTCTTGGGACGCCTCAATCCTTTCAAGAGCACTTGGACGATAATCATCATGATCCTCATCCATAACCAGCTTGAATTTTGGCAAATGCATTCTGGTAAGGTCATAGTTGATCATATTCAATTCCAACGGCTTTGGAAAGGGATTGTCGTCCACTGCCATCTTTTTCTCGAACTTTATTCTCCCAGATTCTATGGCGTCCTGCAAAATATTCTGAAAAATAAGGAAATTGTTAGTTGAATGAGATCATGTATTATGCCACTTACAGTACTTTTTGTCACCGATTTGTTCGGGGCTTGGCAATTTATGGCGGTCACTCAACCTAATTTGCTTATTTTTATATAATTGATCGAATATGGCGTCGACTTTCGAGATGTCAAAAGAGAAATTCCTACTCTTTTTTTCATTCTCTACTTTGGCCTGAGGTTCAGCCCACGTGACGTATGGCTTCCGTTTAACTAATTCGGCCAAACATAAGTCAGCCGATTCGACATCCACTTCGCCTATTTCATAGTTAGGATTCATGTAATAGGTTCCCTTGCTAGAATTCTTCATTTGTTCTTCCTCCCTCAATAATCGTTCATATCGTACTACACTAGTGGTGAGTTGGGGGAGATCCCAGAATTCTCGATCTTGAAATTTCTTTTTTAGATCGAAATTAAGACAGCTTTGAGCGATTCTCACAAACTCTTTTTCTGGTAGAGGCACGTAGCATCGGCATCGAGCCTCTTTGAACCTTTGTAAGAACGATTCGGCCCATTCTCCTGGCAGCTGCCTCAAATTTCCCAAGTCGGCCAAGGCTACTTCAGATTCGGCCTTATAGAATTGTGCATGGAACATCTGTTCCATTTGGTGCCAATTTTCCACTGAATTGGGCAGCAGACTGACATACCAGGAAAAAACTACTCCTGACAATGAGCTGTGAAATAATCTCAACTTATGGAAATCATTCGTCTCCCCACACTGAAGGGTAAATCGCCCTATGTGTTCTATTGTAGAAACTTCCCCAGACTCTGTAAACAGAGAAAAATCTGGTATTTTGTAGTTCCTAGGCCACGGATACGCTACATCAATCCAATTTGGATACGGCTTTTGATATCTCGGCCGAATCAGCCTCACCCCTAAACCGAATTGATTATGAAGAATCTCGGTCATCTGTTCTCTCAACATATCATTGCCATTGAATGACATCGCTACATGTGCTGGTTGTGGTCCTCTCACAAATGGAACATGGTTGTGACCTTGCCCTTGTGAACCCTAGGGACCTTGGGGCAACACTACTTCATGTTGTACCATGTTTGGCCCTAAAACAAATTGATTATGAAGAATCTCGGTCATCTGTTTTCTCAACATATCATTTCCATTGAATGGCATTGCTACAGGTGGTGGTTGTGGTCCTTTCACAAATGGAACATGGTTGTGACCTTGCCCTTGTGAACCCTGGGGACCTTGGGACAACACTACTTCATGTTGTACCATGTTTGGCCCTAAGTGTGGGCCATTGCCTCCAAGACTTATTCCCCCGTGGGGTATCGTAGGGGCCGTAACCCCTGGTAGAGGACCATTGCTTGGACCAGCCTCCTGACTGCTTGGTGGAGGAGGAGGTATAGTCCATGATGGGGCTGTCCCCCTGTTCACACATTTGGCCATCAAATCATTCAATGAGCTCAGGTATTTGGCCATATTTTCGTAATGCGAATTACTATCCGATGTTAACTTATCTATGATATGAGCGTTTTGAAGCCTAACATGTTCGACGACATCCTGGGTGAACTCACCGAACAAGGCGCGAATCGCGTTAGGGCTGAATTCTCGCATAGTGTCATATCGACTTGCTTCTGCTAGACCCTCGAAATGGCCTACTACAGCTGGAATGTGTGGCTGGTTGGTTTGCTCTAGTCCCCCTTCCTCTGTACTCGAGCCAGTCTGAGTATTTCTTTTCGGAGGCATCTCCACTTCTTACACCAATTCTCCCACTGTGGTCGCCAAAAACTGTTTGCATAATTTTTCGTCAATGAGCGTGTAAGATTCAAACCTACTGAGACAAAGTCTAAGCAATGGGTGTTTGATTCAGTGAATAAGCCTCCAAGGGGTACAAGCACACAAATTACAATCTATGGATTACAAAGCTACGAAATAAAAATAAAAATGCTCATAATGAGTCTTCATTTTGTTGTTGTTTTTCGTCTTCAAACCCTTGGGCCTTTTATAATGGGGAGCCTTGTCAACCATTTGAGCGGTTTTGCTTCCTTTCCCACGTTTCATGCTTGCACGTAACCGCTGAATCATGCATTCAATTGCTGAGTTGTATGTGATAACTGCCAGAATGTGGGGAGCTGCTATTTAACTGCTAGATCGTGGGGTTAACTGCAACGTGTCTGTTCGCGTAATAATCGTCCTGATTGTTTTTCCATTCGTCGTTCTTCTTCTGTTTTTCCTTTGGCCGTCCTAATTGCTTTTCATCCTTTGACACGTCCTTTCTATTCGTCTCTCATTAACTCGTTCGTCCTAGGGCGATCTTCTTCACCAACAATATCGTTTAGAGAATCGATGCACAAATTTTATTTTATTAATATTTTGCCATTTTCTGTGTGACCAACAATATCATTTAGAGAATCGATGCACAAATTTTATTTTATTAATATTTTGCCATTTTCTGTGTGTCTATATTTTAAAATGATGAGGTTTAATTAAATTTTATACTGGGAGAAAAGGTTTGTCTGGATGTCGATTCATAGATTTTGACAAGCTATAAAGCAGAATTTGAAAATAATTTATACTTTGAATATAATTAAGCTAAATCAGAGAATTTCATTAGAAAAGAAAAATGAAAAATGTGCTGGGGTGATGAATGATCAGGGCAATAGGGGCATGGGGACATAGACAAGGGTGTTGATTGTTATTTATCTTCAATGAGGCCCAGCTAGGCCTAGGTACATCAACTTTTCTCTCCAACTCCAACTCCAACTCCAACTCCAACTGTATCTATCTATTATATATATATACTAGATATTACCCGTGCCTACGGCACAGTGTTACAGAATTTACAGAGAAATTAAGATTCTGTTATTTAATTTGTTTGTTAATTTTTAGAGATATTCTATAATGAAATGATTTTATTTTTTTAATTAAATGATTTTATTCTTTAATTTATTTGGTAGTTTTCATTTTCCATTAATAAATTATTTTATTCTTTAATTTATATGGTAGTTTTTATTTTTTATTTTTATAGAGATTCTATAATGGAATGATTCTTTATCAGCTATTAGATTATAATGAAATAATCTGAGCCGTCAATTAAGTCACATAAAGATAGCTTTTGGATATATTATCTCTCTTAATCTTAACCATTGGTTGCCTTCTCTTTTCTCTCACATCATTGTGTTTTATAATATAGATATTTAAAAAACAATAATAAATTGGGAGAATGTGCTATATAAAATCTCTTATATATTCATAATTATTCAACAAGTTTTTATTTTTTATAATTACTCATTTGATTTATGTCGTTCTCAATGTAATGTAGAATGCAACAATACAACATAAATTTAATAAATAATTATAAAAAAATTAGTGATTTAGTAGATAGTTATGAAAAGATTAAGTACATTTTCCTAATAAATAAATATGAAAAATGCTAAAACAGAGAGATGAAATGAATTGAAGGACAAGCCAGCCTTAGCAAACAAGTATTGGAAGACTGGAGAAGGAGAGTTAATTTTTCCTTTAATTGGTAAAAAGAAAATTAAGTAATTTTTCAAATATATATAATTGTGCGATTGGTTGTAAAATTAATTGTACGAACAATATTTTTCTTTCCAAAACGACGTCACCCGGCCGTCCATTTGCCACGTGTCAGCTTCGCATGCATTTATTAGCTCAGTCATGTTTTTATTTCACCGCCTCAAACTGCGCGTGGTCACTTGTGGAAAAAAACCAACTCAGAAATCATTGTCTTTGACCAGACGCTGTTCATAACTTGTTAATGAGAAATAAATTTTCTATGTATTTTTATGGCATCATTATGGTACCCCTGGCATTGGTGGTACCGGGGTGCATCAGATTTGGAGACGCGGACATAACCGGTTAGCCCAAATATCAACAAAAAAAAAAAAAATAATTAAAAGAATATAATAAATATTATTTAAATAATATAATAAAAAAATTAAGAAAAAAATCATTTCGTGTTTAATGTCCATTTTTTATTTTTATTGTAAAATTTTCATGTTAATGCAAAAATTTGAGGCTGGGAAATAATTTCAAAATTGTTACCAAAATTTTCATGTTTATTGTTAAAATTTCAGGTTAATGTTATATAATTTCAAGTTGCGTGATATTTATATATGTGTTGCCTAAATTCTCATGTTTAATATCTTAATTTCATGTTTATTACCTAAATTTTCATATTTAAAATTTAGACACGTGTGAAATGTCAAATTAATCACATGTTATGAAATTTATTAAGCATTAACATACAATTTTGTGCATTAAACATGCAAATAAGAACATGAATGGGTAATTTTTCATGTTCGTTGCAATAATTTTCATATTTATTGCCTAATTTTCAAGTTAATACAATAAAATTTCAAGTGGGCAATATTGCATGTTTGTTGCCTAAATTGTCATGTTTAATGACTGATTTCATGTTTATTGCCCAATTTCATAATGAAATTTAGACACGCGTGTGAAATGTCAGATCAATGTCACATGTGCTTAAATTCTAAGCATTAATATGAAATTTTTACATTAAGTATGCAAAAAGGCATTGAATATGAATTAAAAAGTTTTTCATGTTTGATGTCATACTTTCCATGTTTAATGCCCAAATTTCAAGTTAACGATATGAAATTTCAGCTTGGGTAATATTTGCATATTTTTTGTGCAAATTTTCATTTTTAATGCCTTAAGTCATATTTATTGCAAACTTTTGCATGTTTGAATCTTAGACGTGCGTGAAATATCAAATCAATAATATATGATGAAATTACTAAGCATTAAAATAATATTTGGGACAATAAATATGGCAATAAGTGCATTGAACATGAAAATTCAATAATTTGCATATTTGTTGCCCGAATTTCATAATTAAAACCAAAATTTCATGTTAATGCTATAAAATATCAGGTTAAATAATATTTACATGGTTGTTATCCCAAAATTCATGTTTATTGCCAATATTTCATATTTATTGTTAAATTTTGATTTCGGAAATTTAGACATGTGTAAAATATCAAATCAGACAGATGTAATGAAATTTTTAAGCATTAACATGCAAATAAGTGAATTGAACATGAAAATTATGTATTATAATTACAATCTTATTAATTTCACATAAATCTTATTATCATATTCAATGCATGTTTATTGCCTGAATTATCATGTGTAATACTTTAGTTTGCATTTTTAATGCTTGCAATTGCATGTTCCGTACCTTAATATAATAATTATATTTTTACGTTTATAGTTTTAAATTTATATTAATAATTAAAATATATTTTCTATTAGGCCTAGTACAATACAATCCATTATGGTTGAGAAATAAATAATTAGTCGCCATAGAAGTTTGAAGCCCTAATCACTCATTTATTATTCTTTTTCATCATGTTCAACTACTTCTTATGTCTTGTAATAACTTCTCTTCATTCACCACACCAACCCCAAAAGAGGGCAGAATGTGGTCATACGGAACACACATTCTTTAACTACATTCATATTTATCAAGAGCCAACATGAGTAGCATTTCTAGTTGGGGTTTTGACCTGCATGAAGACATCTTAACACAATAAAATTTCTCTACCACTGAAAGCTCCATTGATGGCCATGGGTTGCAGTCCATGAATGACACATGTTCATCATTTCCTTCAGAAACTAATGCATATCTTGGGGACATATCGACGACACTCTCTTTTACCTCTAGAAATGGGTTGCATAATTTAGTAGTTTGTAGACGGTTTGATTCTGTTGAAGATGCTGAGGCTTGGTATAACACGTATGCTAAATCAGTTGGATTTTTCATTAAAAATGATGATCGTCGTCTTAACAGCCATACTGGACAAGTGTCTATCCGTTCTTGGGTTTATACTGGAAAAGGTTTCAGGCTACAAAAGTTCATTCACAGAACTGAAAGACTGAGAGAATCAAAGGCTATTATACGTAATGGGAGTCGAGTTATGTTTCAAATCAACTAGAACCAAAAAGAAGGTAAATATGTAGTGACAAAATTCATTGATCAGCACAGTAATGAGTTGGCTGCAATATACGAGACACAATTTCTGCATTCCCATCGTCATGTAAATGAATTTGATTTGGCCCATGCAAAGGCTTTGGGACAAGTTGGTGTTAAAGTCTTCCAATTCATGGACTACAAGTCTGACCAAGTTGGAGGTTTCAATAAGGTTGGCTTTATGAGTAAGGACCTACAAAACCAACTTGACATGAGACGTCGTGCTGAACGTGTCGATAGATATATTGAAGCTGTCATTGCCTACATAGATATAAAGGCTAATTCAGATATTGGCGTACAATATAAATATATTGTTAGGGTTGGTGTTCGAAGCGCCAATTCGGATCTTATTTATGTCCGATTCATGAATCCGAGCAATACCTTTTTCCATAATATTACTTATGTATTGTTGCACCTCTTGTCTTTTATTATATATATTCGATCTAATTCAATAGATTGAAACTAAATCGTGTTTAGTGATATATATATATATATATATTAGACAAAGACCTGATAATATATAATGTAGTGTGCAATTACAACGTAGCTTGTATTGACATTAGGAAGCATCACTACAAAAATATATTATCAAATTAATTTCCCGGTCAAGATTTACTGATACGGGTCGGTTAGAAAATCTGTTGAGACCAGTACATGTAGTATATCGGACTTGGTCCGATGGTTTATCTCAATGAACCATGAGTCTCGGGAGACTCGTATAGACGTGTAGGTGTTTATTTGATAAACACTTAACGACTCACCGGATATTACCTAATAGATGATACACCAACGTCAATAGGAATCTTCTTGGGTTGAGTAGCATAGTGATTCTTTGACTTGAGATACCACTGTGGATATATGAGTTATCCTCCATACTTAGATGGTAGTCACGTCACCGATATATTTAGATCAGACCTCCGCCTGTTCGTTGGGTGTGGACTCATGCTCATGATATCCTATGTGTATCAAGATATGATCCGTCAGTCCTGTGTACAGGGCATATATATTCAGTATATGATTAGCAGTCTGTTAAATCCATGACCGTGGTATACTTCATAAGTCAGTTCCAAGTTTTATTTATAAGATTGCTAATAGATACGTCGACACGATTATACCTATATAGATTTGACATTTATATCTATATCTATGAGATAATCTGGATACCTGTGATGGATGGATTATACGTATGCAATGACCTCGACCTGTATGATTCAACGAGTTTATCAGTGGTCGTCATAATTTACAGGGGTGTGAATTATGGACACGAAATTGGATTTTATGACGGATATGCCTAAATCTAGAGAGTCTCACTAATGAAATATACTCGTAGAGTACTAAGGCAACTGTTATGAATAATACTGATTATTTATAACTCGTTTAACGGTTAAACGAAAAATACATGCAATCGGGACCTATCGTTATTTCTGAATTAATGTGTATTTGTATTTAATATTTGATATTATTAAATACACATTAATTATATATCAAATTGTGATATTTGACATATATATCATTAATATATGTATTTGAGATATTTAATGTAAATATAATACATATATTTAAGATATTTATATTTATTATTTAATTATTTAATTGTTAAATAATTAAATTAATTAATAAAATAAATATCTTAAGTAATGATTTAACTTTTAAATGGCATGGAATAAGTGGTAACACTTGTTTCATTATTTTAATTGTTAGGAATGGCAAGTTCCCATTGGTTCACTTGTTATTTGCTTTTAAAGTAATTGTTACAAAGTGTAACAAGTAACAATGACCAATTAAAATAAAAAAAAAATTACATAGCTTATTTTTTCTCCTTGGCAACTCTCGGCAATTGCAAGGAAATGGATATAAGCAATTGTTTCATTTTTGAAAGAACAAAAGGTTTTCAAAAACGGACTAAGTTAAAATTGAGAGAAAAAGTGAAGAACAAATGGAGAAAAGCTTGGAAACTTGGAGTTTTGTAAGTTATTTCCAATTTTCTTCAACTAAGAAATTGTTTCTATGATTCTATGCTTCAACTTTTGTAGCTTATAATTTTCTCTAATGTTTAATTATGTGAAATATTGTGTTGGAAACTTGTTTGAAGGTGTTTAGCATGTATAATTAATTAATAAGCTAATTAGAAGTAATTAAGCTTATTTACTTAATTTATAAATAAAGTTTCCATTATAGAGTTTCTTAGCCATTCATAAATAACCTATAATTGTTCTTGAGTTGTTTCATGATGGTGAGACTTGATTGGTGTGGTATTGGATTGATTAAAGTGTTAAATTTTATCAATTAGTGTAATTGCGCAATGGTGTAATTTGTGAAATTAGGATTCTAAACCCAATCCAATTTTGAGGATTTTCATATATGTGATTTAATTTGATGTATATATGATGTATATTAAATTTGGGATTGATTGGATTTGATCTTGACATATTTTGAACTAAAAATGACCAAATTGCAAATCCTGAAAAATCTTGGGGCAGTTCGGCAATTTCAGAAAAATTTCGATTTTTGTTTAAAATTGTATTTTCATGTATTAGACATGTATAAATCATTTTGGGATTGATTTGGAATCACTTAAATATGTATTTGACAATTTAAATACCAAAATGATCAAAATGTAAAGTTTATTGGTCTCACGGCAATTAATGATAAATCTGATTTTTCAGATAAAAATTCAGTTTTTATTTATTGAGTAATTAGAATAACTTGGTTTTTTTAATTTCCCACGAAAATATTTATCGGAAATTATTTCGGAGTGAATATGCGAAAACGGTGAAAAACGGTGTTACCGGGTAATGGCTGCCCAAACAGTGAACTGGGCACTGTTCGGGCAGCCCACGAACTGTCCAAATATTTTTGGGGCTGACTTGGGCACCTGCATGTGCATTGGTCGGTCGGTTCGGCCGGAAACGAGTTTTATGCTATTTTGCGGAAAAATATTTTCGCAAGAGTTTCACGATGTTTCTATATTATTTATGTCTTTATATGATATCGAATAAATATGTTAGGTGAATATGTATGAATTATCAATATTGGATATTGAATAATTTATTCGTAAGTTTAAAATTTTTAAACTATGATTTCTCCTGAATCGCGCTCCTTCCACTGCGCCTCCCTGATATGACCCCAACAAAATGGTATCAGAGCGAGTCTGATTCTGTACCCCTGATATGATTAGCCCTTTAAATTTGATATTTAATCTAATTTTTACTTTTTACATGCATTTATTTATTTAATTTGATTAAATAATGTGAAAAATATCTTTTAGGAAAATCCCCGTTAAATAAGGTTTTATATTACTAGTATTAGGAATACTTGTTTCTTCTTCCGCCGCTTGTCAATACGGATGTAAATGTTTTCATGATGTTATGGCAGTAACGTGCCAAAGCTGTGCAGTTATGGTTGAAGGTAGTTCATTTACGCCGGTAGAACTTATATGATAAAAGACAACTTCAAGTGAAAGTGGAAATCCTGAACGTGCCGAAGCTGTCAGTACTACATCGGTAGCTTGAGTTTGTCATTGACAAGTGAGGCCTTGATACACTTTCTGTGAACGTGCCAAAGCTGTCACAACGAGAAACGGTCAGGACAAAATCAGGAGTCACAGCGAGTGTGATTGACAATGAGTTGTCTACCTGTGAATATACCTAGGCGAGAACGTGCCAAAGCTGTGAGTCAAAGTATATTTATGGGGTCCACTTCCCATTATGGAATTCGATTTAATTATTAAATTCTCATTTTCCATTGGGGATGATGGTATTACGTAAAGTAGTGGGAGGCATTGCTAGGTTAAAAAAATCCATAACCGATGCAGTGAGTAATATTATGAAAATTATCGCTTATGTATTTTCCTTATTCTATTATTAAGATAGAATTAAACTTTTATCAACTGCATGCATATTTTATATATGTTTTCTGACTTCAATTATGGTTGCAGATTTCTAGAATAGGTTTTAGATTAGAATAGACTATGATATAATCATTCTAGGCAGAATAGTTTTTCTTATGTAGTAAAATTTGACATGAATGAATTCTGGCTTCATCATTCTTCGAGATTCTGGCATTAAGAAAACCTCATCAGGTATTCTTTATCTGATAATGACGTTTCTTCGCTTTAGTGACATTCAAAGGTCACGTGTCAGACACTATTTGCTTTTCAATTATTTGTAAATATTGTAAATAGTTGAAGGTAAATAATAAAGCTAAAGAAAGAAGATACATATAGTTATGTATATAAAATATCGATTTTCACAATATGACAACTGTAGATATTGGATATCAGATCTTTCGTCTAGTTATTTAAAATATTGTTGAATGATTCTTTCGATATTTAATATCAGAACTTGCGACTATTGGATAGTTACTTATTCTCTGTAAACAATTGTTACATATTTTAAAGCGACTAGTAGTGTCATTGACCAATAGATAAACATTAAGAAAAATATTCGGTTAAGTAAATAACTTAGAATATTATTTTATGAGATTTTATCACTGAAGTATTAGATGCTTATTCCATATGGTAAATGATGGTCTGATACCAGATCGCACCACATATCCTTATCCATTTAATGAATATTGTATTCGGGAAGGTGATTAAATCTCATTTAACCAATGATTGTCATTGAACCAGAAAATTTATTAAATTGATACATTGGATGTATGTACTTTAATGAATTGTAAATTGCTTAAGGTGGTTTTTTTTACTTCGTAACTTAGTCAATGAATCATCGTGACTTAGTTACGTGTTTCTGATGAAACGCGGATAGAATATTTTGATTGGTTCAAAAATATTCGATCTGAAGTTTTGAAAACCGTATCTTTAAAATTCATCGTGAGTCTTTGAATTGTTCAAAGATGTTTGATATGATCAAACATATGAATTTAACGCAATTAGTTCTAAGGTTATTGAATGAATATGATTTTTACTCAATATAATTCTTCTATGATTCCATCTTGATGGAATTGATCAGTGGGAGAAATCGAATCATAGATGATTTGATTCGCTTGATATTGAGTGTTACCGAATTAGTTTCAATACTCTTGGGGATATGCTCCAGAAACATTTGTTCATCCATTTAATGAAGGTTCCATTATTTTCTACAGTTACGTATATTATGTACAAGTAGAAAATTCGAATCTTTAAAAGGTTTGAGACTTGAATCTTTCATTTGTATAATGGTTATATAATCGAAAGTACTTGCGCCTTAGAGGTACGAGTATAAGTTTATCATTTATTCTATTTAATAAAATATTGTATTCTATTTGATAGAATATCTTTTCTACAATCCCGAGTTATAAAATTATTTTATTACTTATATCTTTTCTATGATCCCGAGTAATAAAATTATTTTATTACTTAGTGTGTAACATCGGATGTTGACCATTTTAGAAAGACTTTGACTTACTGAAGTCAAATGTTAGAGTGATAAACTATAAATGGAACTACATAATTAATAAGATGAAAATACCCTTTAATTACTTCCATATAAGTGCTATAGGATGTCAAAATCATTCACAAAGTATTTGATACTTAATGGTTCTGTTGTTTTCTTATCGAAGAAAATTATCCTATAACTTATAGTGGGAACGATATTTGATATCGATTCCGGAAATAAGCATTAAACCATAGATCTACGATTGTTCATAACTTACTACGATCAAGTTTGGAACTTGATTGAGCTTTTATTATGAATTGTTCATAAAATGTGCAAATGATTTATGCAGCAAAAGTACAGTGAGCTTATTAAAAGTTTGACATTTATAGTATGACAGTGATAAAAGTTATACTCAGCAATCTATTGTAAATTCTGAGGAAACTTGTCTCTAGTCGCATTGATTGAATAATTTAAGATCTGTTGGTTAATGATGATATCAAATTGTACATTTTATCTAAAGAATACAAAGTGGCGTTTCTGAATGGTTTCTTCAAATAAGAGATCCATTGTGATTTCTTAGTTTGAAGAGTTCGTTTTGGAATGGCCCTGGAGTTTGTATTATGCTAAGATTACAATTTAGTATATTAGCTTATAGAGCCTATTGTAGACTCAGATGAACTTTCTGGAAATTTGTGTTTTCTAATTTTGATATCAGTCAGATTGTCTGATTTTTCAAAGCATAGAGAATACATATGAGATAGAAGGGTTAGTAGGAGCATACAATTTTCTTTCTAGTATTTTACATCATAATGACATTATCATTATTAATGTAATAATGATATGTTTATGAGGTAAAAAGGTTTACCTCAGTCTTATTTTCTCCGTGAAAGCAGTGTGAGTGGTCTCTATTATATTCGATATAAAGTTTTATATATGATATAAAACTAGACTTGTGAGATACTCCTATTAATCGTACATTAGATATGATTTAATAAATGACACAACAAGACTATCTGTATGACGGTTAGTATAACTGTTTGACAGTTAGTATGTGTCTTATGTATAGTATTCATCTTTCGTAAATGATGATTCCCTTTTCGAAATAGATATTGATTAGAATGTCTAATCAATCTTATGTATCATAGAATGATGGTATAATGAATATTATATTGAGTGCGATAAGAGATATCAATTTAATCGTAATTGTTACGAGTTATTTTGATATCCTTTAGACCATAAGATTTGTCTTGAAACATGTTCTTTATTATCTTTGAGATATTAAGAACAAGTTTCTTATAAATGGAGAATAAAGTTCGAAACCATTAGGGTCAAATTAGTTTTGAGTCTAATTATGAAGTTAGATAGTCTAAGTCATAAAGAGTCAGAAAAGATGCAGTGAGAGTGTCACGAATGATTCTACTGTATGAGTGGAATTAGATGCAACTTATGAAGTATTGACTTATGAAGTTGCATAGTGACCTCGTAGATTAGAAGTTTGTGTTGGGGTTGGTGCTCAGAGTGCCAATTCCCGGTTGTATTTCTTTTGAATACTTCTGTAAAACATTATTATTATGAATAATATATGCAGTTTCTATAATATAATGTATCTTTTTATATGGTAAAGACTTAATGACCTTAGAATGATTAGTCATGGTACTGTTGCAAAAGCGTCGCAACTGACATTGAGTAGTATCATGACGTTGTCATTCTCAGACAGTTCCTGGTCAAGGTTTACACTACTTGGTCAGTAAAGTAAACCCGTTGAGACCGGTACATATCGTATACTGGAATATATGATTCCAATGGTTTCTCAATTAACCATTAGTCTTGGAGACTAGTATAGACGTGTGGGTGTTTATAGCGGATAAACACTGAACGACTCACCGAAGATTCTTAATGGATGGTACACCAACGTCAATAAGAATCTTATCTGGTTGAGTAGCACTTGTGATTCTTAGACTTGAGATGCCATTGTGGGCACATGAGACATCTTCTACACTTAGATGGCAGTCACGTCACTGATCTATTTAGATCAGACCTCCGTCTGTTCTTTGGGTGTAGATAGATCATCATGGTGTCCTATGTGTATCAAGATAGGATCCGTCAGTTCTGTGTACCAGAGCATAGGTAGTCCATATGATTAGCAATCAGATAAAACCATGGGCCCGTGGTATGGTTTAGAAGCTAGTTCTAAACATTCTTTTTAAGATTGCTAATGGAATAATCGACTGGATAATCTCTATAGAGATTTGATGTTTACATCTATATCTCTGGGATTTATCCGGATACCTGTGACGGAGGAATTATACATTTGCCATGACCTCGACCTGTATGATTCAGCGAGATTATCCATGATCGTCATAATTTACGGGTGGATAAATTATGGACACGAAATTGGATTTCGTGACAGATATACCTGAATCTAGAGAGTCTCAATAATGAAACGTACTCGTAGAGCACTAGAGCAACATTTATAAATAATATTGATTATTTATAAAGTCGTTTAAAGGTTAAACGCAAAATACATGCTAAAGGGACCCGATAGTCATTTGATTAATTATTGTGTATTTACATTTAATTCTTGATTAATTTAAATACACATTAATTAATAGTCAAATTGAGACATTTGACTAATATCCTAAATGAATATATGTATTTGATATTTAATGTAAATATAATACATATATTTAATATATTTGTATTTAATTAATTAATTAATTAATTAATTGTTAAATGATTAAATTAATTAAAATATAAATATCTTAACATTTGGATATTTGGATTAAATGATTTAGTTGCCTTTGTTGACTTAATTAAAATATCTTTAAAGTGTTTTAGATATTTTATCAAGTTGATTAAATTGAAATCAAATGAAATTGAAATTACATTTCTTGTATATGCTTGTTGTATTTTCGGCCAAGGCTTGTTTTTGCACAAGTATATATTGTTTTCATTTCATTTCACTTTACTAACCTAATACACTTTCTAACCTAAACTCCATTAAAAGAAAACAAGAGAAGCTTGAGAGGAAGAAAGGAAAAGTAAAGAAAAGCTTGGATTTTATTAAGTTTTCTTAACTTGCTATTAGAGAGGAAATTGTTCCTTATGTTCTAGGCTACTTCTTGTGATGTTCTTATGCTATTATTTTCTTTATTATTTGTGTTTTTGGTGAATGGAACTTTGATGAAAGGGCTGAGCATGTATAATGGAGGAAGCTTGTGACTAGTGTAGTTATAAGTATTCTTTTATGGTTTTGGAAACTTTGTTGCTAATCTAGAGTTTTTGACCCACTCTTAAATGACCTAGATTTGATCTTGAGTTGTTTCATTGTGTTTAGACTTTGGTTGGATGGAAGAAAGATGATTAAAGTAATTGATTTAACCAATTTGGTCTAATTTGTCCAATTTGAAGAAATTGAAAAATTAGGTTTTAAGACCACTTCCAAATTTGGGTATTTTCATTTATGTTGTGTATAAGGATGTGTATATGATGCATATAAAGTTTCATGTTGATTGGATTTCATTTGGATGTGTCTTGAAGCATGGAAGTGCAAAATGCACACTTTGGCACCCTAATGGTGCTCTCGGCCAAATGATGATTTTTGGGGATTTTGGTTGCTTTTGGTGTTTTGAACATGCTAAGTTCATCTTAGAAATGATTTAGAATCATCCAAAATTGATTTGAACAATTTCAGACTAAAATGAACAAAATACCAAGTGTAAGGGCAATTCGGTAAATTCACTTAAATATGATTTATTGAATTTTATTTCATAATTTGATTATTGGATAATTAAATAAATATGTTTATTTAATTAATCCGAGAAAAAGTTTTGAAATCGGAAAATTTGATTCTCCACCGTTTCCGCTGCGTTACCGGATTTAGCCCCTAAAACCCCTACAGTTTGTTATTAGTGTTGTGTTTGCGGTTGTCTAGATAGTATTTTGGATTTGATCCGTAAATACTTAGACAACTTAGTAGCTGAAGCAAAATATTGATGTTGCATCTGAGTCATATTGATGTAGAACTTAGTTTCTACAAAAATATGAATGATGCTGGCTAAGGGAAACAATTGGGTTTGTTTGACAAACTCAATATATCATAGCGGGCTTACTTGTTGTTGCCTACCTTTTGAGCGCTATGTGAGTTCTTGAGGGCCATGCGTGTATGATACACATTAAGATGTGTATATTATATTATGGATTGGCACTAGAGCAAGTGGGAGAAATTGTTAGGGTTAGTGCTTGGAGCGCCAATCCAGATCGTATTTATGTCCGATTCATGAATACCAGCAATACCTTTTTCAATAATATTACTTATTTATGGTTGCACCTCTTGTCTTTTATTATATATTTTCGATCTAATTCATTAGATTGAAACTAAATCGTGTTTAGTGATATATACATATTAGACAAAGACCCGATAATATATAATATAGTGCGCAATTACAATGTGGCTTGCAATTGACATTGGGAAGCGTCACTACAAAAATATATTATCAAATTAAGTTCTCGGTCAAGATTTACTGACACAAGTCGATTAGTAAAATCCGTTGAGACCAGTACATGTCGCATATCGAACTTGGTCCGATGGTTTATCCTAATGAACCATGAGTCTCGGGAGACTCGTATAGACGTGTAGGTGTTTATTTGATAAACACTGAATGACTCACCGAAGATTACCTAATAGATGGTACACCAACGTTAATAGGAATCTTCTTGGGTTGAGTAGCATAGTGATTCTTTGACTTGAGATACCACTGTGGATATATGAGTTATCCTCCACACTTAGATGGCAGTCACGTCACCGATCTATTTAGATCAGTCCTCCGCCTGTTCGTTGGGTGTGGACTCATGCTCATGATATCCTGTGTGTATCAAGATATGATCCGTCAGTCCTGTTTATAGGGCATATGTATTCATTATATGATTAGCAGTCTGTTAAATCCATGATCGGGACCTAATCGTCATTTTCGAATAAATGTGTATTTATATTTAATATTTGATATTATTAAATACACATTAACTAAATATCAAATTGTGATATTTGACATATATATCATTAATATATGTATTTGAGATATTTGATGTAAATATAATACATATATTTAAGATATTTATTATTTAATTATTTAATTGTTAAATAATTAAATTAATTAATAAAATAAATATCTTAAGTAATGATTTAACTTTTAAATGGCATGGAATAAGTGGTAACACTTGTTTCATTATTTTAATTGTTAGAAAATGGCAAGTTCCCATTGGTTCACTTGTTATTTGCTTTTAAAGTAATTGTTACAAAGTGTAACAAGTAACAATGACCAATTAAAATAAAACAAAAAATACATAGCTTATTTTTTTCTCCTTGGCAACTCTTTGCAATTGCAAGGAAATAAATATAAGCAATTTTTTGTTTCATTTTTGAAAGAACACAAGGTTTTCAAAAATTGACTAAGTTAAAATTGAGAGAAAAAGTTAAGAACAAATAGAGAAAAGCTTGGAAACTTGGAGTTTTATAAGTTATTTCCAATTTTCTTCAACTAAGAAATTGTTTCTATGATTCTATGCTTCAACTTGTGTAGCTTAGAATTTTCTCTAATGTTTAATTATGTGAAAGATTGTGTTGGAAACTTGTTTGAAGGTGTTTAGCATGTATGATTAATTAATAAGCTAATTTGGAGTAATTAAGCTTATTTAATTAATTGGTAAATAAAGTTGTCATTCTAGAGTTGTTTAGCCATTCATAAATAACCTAGAATTGTTCTTGAGTTGTTTCATGATGGTGAGACTTGATTGGTGTGGTATTGGATTGATTAAAGTGTTGAATTTTATCAATTTAGTGTAAATTGTGCAATTGGTGTAATTTGTGAAATTAGGGTTCTAAACCGAATCCAATTTTGGGGCTTTCCATATATGTGATTTAATTTGATGTATATTAAATTTTGGATTGATTGGATTTGATCTTGACATGTTTTGAACTAAAAATGATCAAATTGCAAATCCTGGAAAATCTTGGGGCAGTTCGGCAATTTCAGAAAAAATTTGTATTTTTGTTGAAAATTGTATTTTCATGTATTAGACATGTATAAATCATTTTGGGATTGATTTGGAATCACTTAAATATGTATTTGACAATTTAAGGACCAAAATGATCAAAATACAAAGTTTAAGGGTCTCACAGCAATTAATGATAAATCTGATTTTTCAGATAAAAATTCAATTTTTATTTATTGAGTAATTAGAATAAATTGGTTTATTTTAATCGCCTAATAAAAATATTTATCGGAAATTGTTTCGGAGTGAAAATGCGTGAAAACGGCGTTACTGGGTAATGGCAGAGTGAACTGGTCACTGTTCGGGCAGCCCGCGAAATGTCCAAATATTGTTGGGCTAACCTGTACAGTCCCCATGTGCATTGGTCGGTCGGTTCGGCTAGAAACACATTTAATGCTATTTTGTGGAAAAATGTTTTCGCAAAAGTTCGTGATATTTCTATATTATTTATGTTATATGATATTGAATAAATATATTTAGGTGAAATATGAATGAATTATAAATATTGGATATTGAATAATTTATTCGTAAGTTTAAAATTTTTAAACTACAATTTCGCCCGAACCGCGCTCCTTCCGCTGCGCCTCCCTAATATGACCCCAACATATACATTGGATGAAGAGAACATATTGTGTAATTTATTCTGGACAGATAGTGTTTCTCGATATGACTATTAATGTTTTGGCGTTTGATGCAACTTATAAAAAATATGCATACAATAAACCTTTGGTTGTTCTCGTTGGTGTTAATTACCATTGACGAACCAATGTGATGAAACTTTAGATGCTTACACATGGCTGCTTCAAACATTCCTTACTATTATGGAAAATAAGAAGCCTAAGGTTGTCATTACGGATGGCAACAAGGCAATATCAAAGGCTATTAAGACAGTTATGGTTAGTTGTGCTCATCGATTGTGTTCTTGGCATCTTGAAAGGAAAGCACATGCAAATGTAAAAAAAAATGTATTCACTTCAAAATTTCGACACTTAATGTTAGATTCTATGTCTATTGATGAATTTGACAGGAAATGATTCACACTAGTGGAGCTTCGCTCCTCAGCCGATATGGGTCTCGCCCCCAAGCTGATATGATGTGATGTGGACTTCGCCCTCCGAGACCCATACCCAGAACTTAACTTCATTGGGGCCTCAATCTTCAGATTACTGCCCAGATCAAATACTGTGCTTTTACTATCTCTGATTGGCTTACTGCTCGCCTTTTTCCGTCTTCAACACATGTTTACACAAAACAGAACAAACACAAAAATATGCAATATAGGTTACGTGTATGCATGTATGCAGGAGTTTTCTTATTCCGTTGGGTTAGGTCTTCCACTGGCGACCAAGTCTTCTCAAGCAAAGTACAACTTCAACCTGTCGACATTGATTGGTTCTGTGAATTCATTTCCCTCGAGGTCTGACAACTTCACTGCTCCATTTCCCATGACTTTCTGAACGTTGTAAGGTCCTTCCCAGTTTGGCCTGAATTTCCCTCTCGGATCTGTCGTTGACGGCCTCGACTGCTTAAGTACCAAATCACCATTTCTGATCTTTGTGGGACGTACTTTCTTGTTGAAGGCCCGGGCCAGTCTCTTCTGATACAACTGCATGTGATGTAAGGCTCTTATCATTTTCTCGTCCAAAAGTACTAACTGATCAAATCTCTGTGCGGCCCATTCTGACTCAGGTAACTCTGTCTCTGCTAATACACTCATAGACTGTATTTCCATTTCCACCGGCAGTACCGCTTCCATCCCGTACACTAAAGAGTAAGGTGTTGCACCCGTTGCTGTTCTGACTGACGTTCTGTATCCCCACAAGGCATACGGTAGTCTCTCAGCCCAATCCCTGCAGTTCTCTATCATCTTAGCCAGAATTGTCTTTACAGTCTTTTTGGCTGCCTCAACTGCCCCATTCGCTTGTGGCCTGTAAGGTGATGACTTATGATGGCCTATCCCGTACCTTTGTAGCATTGCCTTTGTCTCTCCTTGAAACTGTACCCCATTGTCCATGACCACGTGGTGCGGCATACCATACCGACAAATGAGGTTCCGTGCTATGAACTTGGCCCTCTGTTTTGCTGTAACGTTCCAGAACGACTCAGCTTCTACCCATTTTGAGAAGTAATCCACTGCTACTACTATGAAGTGATGCCCATTAGATGCATTAGGTCGAATTTCCCCGATCATGTCAATCCCCCATGCTGAGAACGGCCATGGCTCTAACAGCCCGTGCAACTCTGTATGTGGCAGATGACTCAGATTGCCATGTATCTGACAGTCGTGACAGTGCTTTACCATCCTTGCGCAGTCTGTCTCCATAGTCGACCAATAAAACCCCTGTCTCACTATCTTGCGGGACAAGTTCAACCCATTCATGTGCGGACCACATACCCCGGCATGTACCTCTTCCATCACTTTTTGAGCTTCTTCTTTTCTCAAACATTTCAACTGAATGCCATTTGCTTGCCTTTTGTACAGTTCCCCTTTTAAGATCACATACTGGGAAGCCAACTTCTGAATGGCTATTCTGTCTTTTCTGCCTGCCCCTTCCGGGAGTTCACCATATTCCAGATACCTCTGGATGTCATAATACCAAGGTTTACCATCGTCGACCTCAACTCCCAGAATTCTTTCTATCTCATAAACAGGTCTGCTCGCTGTTGTCAGTATCAACGGTCTCATCACTAACTTTTCTGGATTTTCCCAAGTTGCTGCAAGTGTAGCCAATGCATCTGCCATCTGATTCTCTTCTCTCGGTAAGTGCTGAAACTTACACTCGGGGATAACCTGTGCCAACTTTCTGAGGTAAAAAGGTAAGGTTTCAACCGTTCTTCTTTCAATTCCCATTCTCATCGCATCTGCTGGACTACCAACATAGAATCTCTGTAGACTTCCACACTCCCGGCCGTCAAGGCTATCAATGCTGTCAAACCAAAAGCACATGATTCATACTCGGCCATGTTATTAGTCACTCTGAATGTCAACTCTTGGCTAAAGGCAAAGTCTCCCCTCGGGGGTCACTATCACGATTCCAATTCCAGCTCCCTTGTAATTCACTGCTCCGTCGAAATACATCTTCCATCTCTGAACTGTTATTGCTTGGATCTCTTCATCTGGAAATTCAAACTTATACTGATCCCCCTCAACAGGTTGCATTGCCAGAAACTCCGCTACTGCTCGCCCTTTGATCACTTTGGAGGTGAGATATTCAATGTCAAACTCTGTCAGCAATACCAACCATCTGCCCAACTTTCCCACTAGTGAAGTCACCGAATGAAGATACTTCAGAGGATTCTCTTTTGCCACTACCTGGATCTTGTATGACTGGAAGTAATGCCGCAATTTTCTGGAAGCCCATACCACTGCAAGACAGATCTTCTCAACTTCTTGATACCAGCCTCATACGGGAGCATCTTCTTACTCAGATAATAGACTGCATGTTCTACCCCTGTCTCATCTGCCTGTACCATCATTGCCCCCAGTGCTTCTGATTCTATAGCCAAATACAATATCAAAGGTCTACCCGGCCTCGGAGGTTTCAATACAGGAGGCTTTACCAAGTACTCTCTGATCTTGTCGAAGGCTGTCTGACACCGTTCATTCCATCTCACTGGCTGATCTTTTCTCAACAGTTTGAAGATAGGCTCACATACTGATGTCAACTTGGCGATGAACCGACTGATGTACTGAATCTTTCCCAAGAATGCTCTGACTTCTTTTTCTGTCTTCGGTGCAGGCATTTCTGTGATTGCCTTGATCTTCTCGGAGTCTACCTCTATTCCGCCCATTCCCACTGTATGACCAAGCAATTTCCCTGATGTCACCCCAAACACACATTTCTTGGGATTTAGCCGCAGGTTATATCTGTCAACTCTCTGAAGGAACCTTTCCAGTGCTTCAATATGCCCAACTCTTGTCTCTGATTTCACCATCATGTCATCCACATACACCTCAATCTCTTTGTGCATTAAGTCGTGGAAAAGTGTGGTGGCCATCCGCTGATAGGTAGCCCCCGCATTCTTAAGTCCAAACGGCATAACCTTGTAACAATAAGTACCTCACTCTCGGTAACAAATGCAGTCTTGTGTTTATCTTCCTCAGCCATGAGAACCTATTGTAACCTGAAAATCCATCTGCAAATGAATACATAGCAGATAAAGCCGCACTATCAACCAGGACATCTATATGCGGCAGAGGAAAAAATCATCTTTCGGACAAGCCTTGTTGAGATCTCTGTAGTCTACACACATTCTGACCTTCCCATCTTTCTTTGGTACCGGCACTATATTAGCCAACCACTCTGGATATTTTACTACTTCCAGGAACCCCACATCTATCTATTTCTTAACTTCCTCTCTGACTTTCTCAGCCCATTCTGGTCTCATCCGTCGGAGTTTCTATTTTACTGGCCTCATATTTGGATAAGTTGGTATCGTGTGTTGGGCAATGTTTCTGTCTACCCCAGGCATGTCCTCATAGGACCAAGCAAACACTTTGGCATATCTGACCAACACTTCTTCTAGTTTCTCCCTCTCTTCGGAGGTTACTTCACTTGCAATCAGAATTTCCTTGGGGTTCTCAAGTGTACCCAAGTTAAATGCAGTAGTTCTGGCCGAACTGATATCAAATATGCTTGATTCGTGCAGAGCAAATGGAAATGACTCAGACAAGTAAGCAAAAGAAATGTCTTTATTATTGGATAATGCGGAAGTACATTCAAACAAATCAGGAAGGTAAATGTCTTCATCATCTATAGACACTTCTTCCTCTGCAATCAGATCTTCCTCAGGCTTTTCGTCATCTCCCAGAGTCAGGCTTTCCAACTTCATCAATTCTTCTTCCCAATTCTCTACTTCCACAGCTTCTTTAACCAGCGGTTTCTCACCCAACAAATCCTGGAAGATCTCAAATCCCGGTACCACAATTCCATTAACTTCCACAGGTTCAGGCTCCCCTTGATATCCTGAAGCTTTCACAAAACATTCCATCAGTTTCAGGCCCTTTTTCTTGACCTTTGGTTTTTCTTCATCAGACTTATACCCCAAACCTTTCCGAGTGGTCTGTCCTCTGAAATCTGGCAATTTTGAACCTTCACCCGGTTCAAACTTCATTTTCTCCCAATCCTAGCCACCCTAGGATCCACCCATTCCTCAAAAGTAGCTGACACCTGAAACCTTGTGAAAGGTTGTATCTCCAAGGCAGCCACGGCATTATCTACCTCAGCCCGGATAGTAACAACTTCTCCCTCATACGGGAACTTGATCATCTGATGCAAAGTGGAAGGCACGCCCCCAAGTTTGTGAAACCAAGGCCTTCCCAACAATAAGGCAAAAGTGGCTGGGATGTCCCACTGTGAACTCAACCTCATCTTCAATCGGTCCTACCTTGACCATAGCCACAAAGGTACCCTCAACTCCCCTTTTACTATCATCATAAGCCTTAATGGTCATACTGGAGGGGTCCAAGTCTGTTGCTTTCATACCTAATCTTGCCAGAATTTTCAACGGGCACACATTGATGGACGAACCGTCATCCACCATTACACATGAAGTTTTCTTGCCCCTCACTTCGGCCCTGATAAATAAAGGCCTATTATGATTCCTCCCCTCCGGGGGAGTTCATCCTCAGAAAAAGATATCTGCAAAGCTTCTTTCAGAACTGACCCAACAAACATTGCAAGGTTGGCGTCTTCTGGTACCACAATTTGCTCAAGGCCTCAACCATGGCCTGTCTATGCTCTCGGGATGCACATAACAGTTCCCAGATACTCACTTGTGCTCTAGTCTTCCTCAATTGCCTCAGCACTATATCCCCCTCAGTATTTTCTGCAGTCTCAACCACTTCTCTACCATCTGTCAAAACTCCATTACCCTTCTCCGCCATATCATTGTAAAAGCGACCGCTACGCGTCATTCCCCTTACTTCTTCCTCATCACTGCTAGAGAAATCAAGCCAAAAGCTTTTCCCCTGCTCTGCCTCATCTTCACTAGTACTATCCCAGATTCCAAGGCAAAAGGCTTGAGGGTGGAAGGATTTTAGGACAAGGTCTCCTGGGAGGCCAGAATTGATCATGTAGATTGGTGGGGGTACTGCTCGGTAATTGGGTAAGGGGTTTCTGTTTGTGTCTGGTTGTTCGGTTTCGGGGTTAGGTATCTTTTTGGAGTCAATGAGGTCTTGGATCTTGTGGCGCAGTCGGGCACAGTTGTCAGTGTCATGGCCCTTCTGCTGATGGAAATAACAGTAAAGGTTGAGATTGAAATGTGGTGGTGGTGGGTTTGGGATAGGTTTGGCTTCTAAAGGCTTTAAAAGCCCTTGCCTCTTCATTTTCTCTATCACTTTTGACAGGGGCCTTCCCAAGTTAGAAAACTGCCGGTTCCGGATAGCGGCAATCTCAGCAGAAATGGGCTTTGCTCCTGATGTTCCCCCAATGGGCCTCCTGTTCAGACCATAGAATTTTCTATTCTCGGCCTCTTCTTCCTCAATGTCCATGACAGTTTCCCTCAACTGCCGAAAATCAGTAATCATGGAGGTCATCCTCCTCAGCTTCCCATAGATGGAGGGCTTGGTGCCCTTGATGATCATTTTAATCTGGTCTTTTCTGAGGGCCTAGTCTGCATTTTCAACAACTGACCCCTCCATCGGTCCACGTACTCCTTAAAACTCTCCTCCGATTTCTACTTAACATTCTCCAGATCGCGGAGTGACAGATCGATCTATAGGTCAGTGACATACTGCTTCAGGAAAGCATCAGCTAACTCCCTCCAATCTTCCTTACTTTCATCTCCAAGTTGTGGTATCACACCACGGGAGCTCCTTCAAGCGACATTCCAAACATTTTCTGCACTTGGCGCTGAGACAGGCCAACTGAACTCATGACTGATACAAACTGTCGGAGATGCACCCTTGGATCCCCATTCCGTTAAACTTAGCCATATCAGGCATCTTGAACTGTGCCGGCAACTGTTCCTCGAAAGTTAGTGTGTCATAATCCAGCAGATCCTCATTCTTACCCCTCATCTTGCGGGTAACCGACTCAACCTGATCCTGGAGTTTCTGTAACTCTGCCTGAGACCCAGATACTCTGCCTGCTGCATACTCTGCTATATCATCATCAAAAGCGGGGGTATCATCCCCCAATCTGTTCGGAGATTCCTCTTGCCTCACATCCCCAGAATTAACCCCGGCACGAGACCCAGCTATACCAGCCATAGCAGTAGTCAAAGCCTGCAACTGTTCAGTGATCTTGGCGAGACCGTTCTAACTGATCCATACGGGACACCTCATTATCGGATTCACTCATACTTGTTCTTTTAGTGAGTCTTGTCCCTTCTCTAACCCAAACGGTATCTATGATGTCTTTTTGAGACATAGATAGTGTTAACATGATATATGTATGTATGAGGTGCATGAGATGCATGTAACATATATAACATACTAAATCAATTATAACTCTCAAGCAAATCGGCCCGTTATCATTTTAGAATCTTTCGGGCTAATTATCATAGGAGTGAACCCATCCCAGTTTAAATGGCCCAATGAGTTCACATCTCATGACAAGGTGCCCGACTAAACCCAAATGGTAACGTTCCGAACACAATCACAAAGGGCCCATCAATCACTTAGAAGCCTTTGGCCCAATAGTCATGAAATACGTTCTTGTCCCAGTTTAAATGGCCCAACAAGCCCATATCCCATGATAAATGGTCCAAATGGATCCAAACAACGATGTTCCCAAACACAAGCATAGAAGAAAGATGATGTAAACATGACATAATAATTTCTACAATAATGGCCTATCAACATTTCAGAAGCTTTTGGCCTAATAGTCATAAGGTGCGAACTTGCCCCAGTTTAAATGGCCCAGCAAGCCCGCATTTCTGACAATAGTCCAACTGCATCCAAATGAGGATGGTCCACAAGCACATAATCAAGGAAATAATTGTTACTTTAGCCAACCCGGTCTATGGGTGGGTTAGCAAGAGTATAGACAAAGGCTCTCACCGGCGAAGGATGGCCCACAACTAGGTCTCCCCACTCAAGGGTTCGAGCAATCAAGTGAGCGCACCCTTTTTTATACACTAAGGTATGTGCCAATGAGCTATGGTGTGTGACGGACTGTCAAATGGATTTCCCGTTGTAGCCCCCAGAGGGAAGGTGGAGCGAGGCTCACTTAAATACCCAAGCCTCTTAGGCTCTTATCGCTTGTTGTTAGGAATAAACAACGAGTCCTCCAAATTAGTCCATCACAATAGGCTACAAGTAGATGGCTATCTAGGTGCCTTCACAGCTTTTCCTTCTAGAAAGGTAGTGAATGAAGGAAGACACCAAACCATTACCTAGCCTTAAAATGCCTTTGATTAACCCTCACTTTATCCACTATAGACACGGTCAATTAAAACATAATTCCAAACATCACAGACAATATTTCGGGGCCGATTCTCTATCCCCAGTGGAGTCGCCAGACTGTGGGAACATAGAAATCTGGGGCGACGCATGCTGTCCCGGGCTCGCGGCCCGGTCGGGAGTACGGAGTAGCCACGGGGGACTAAACCGGAGAATAATGGAGTCGCCACCCGGTGTGAACCGGGAAAATGAGATTTAAGGCCGCACTCACCCCTCGCAAGGGAAGACCTCAAACCGTTGGGTTCGGAATGGTCCATTACTTATGCCATTTGTAATGAAAGGATTTATATAATAATTTAATCAGGCTTAAGTAACACTTATTCCTAAGAATATCATGCTTCTATATTCATGGGTACAAAATAACACTTATACATATATTTCACATATATCTCATATCTAATAACACATGTCTAAAAATACCTCAAAGTAACAATGAACATACAACTTCATTCAGCATATCATATTCATGAAAAACACAAGCATACATAATATCCGCACAAGCATACATGTGAGCACTTTTCCAAGTGATACGTGGAATTGTATCCCAAGTACAGACCGCATTACCGTCCATTCGGAATCGGCTACGGAATTTATGTCTGGGTTTCCATCCGATATATCACAAGAAATAATACTCCAAAGTCATCATGGCATAGGTATATGAATCGTAATGCGTTAAATCAAGACTAAGGCAAACGACGCAACTAATGGAATAAACATGCTTTTCATTATTATGTGCACAAAGATAAGAATGACTATGTGTGGTTCCATAAAAAAATCACCTAAGAAACAATTATACGTGGCATGTGATGAATATGTCTCAGTTCAGTGTGTTCGCGTTCGTGTAGCGTTCGAAAACGCGTTCGAACGGAAATGAAACAGAATGCTCAGGTTCGTATGGCGTTTGTTAACGCGTTTGAACGGAAATGAAACAGAATGCTCACGTTCGTATGGCGTTTGTTAACGCGTTCGAACGGAAATGAAACAGAATGCTCACATTCGTATGGCGTTTGTTAACGCGTTCGAACGGAAATGAAACAGAATGCTCACGTTCGTATGCATTTGTTAACACGTTCGAACGGAAATGAAACAGAATGCTCACGTTCGTATGGCGTTTGTTAACGCATTCGAACGGAAATGAGACCTGATGCATGATAAGGCAAAATGTATACGCGTTCGAGTTGCGTTCGTAAACGCGTTCGAACAGGAACATACTTGATGCATGGAATGGGACGCAATACATAAACAACAAAATAAAGGGGGGCGGTGAAGTACTGCCATAAAGGTGGCCTTTTGGGGCTCTTGATATCTCAAAGAGAGGACCTTTAGACCAACATTATAAGCCCATGCGCGTCATATCACAACACATGAAGTAAAGACAACAAAAGTGTAGGACTTCGTATGCCCAATTGAACGTACATTCAACCCAAACACACTTCGTCCGGCGCGGCGAAGTAGTCTCACAAAGGAGGCCTTTTAGGCTCTTCGTCTCTCAGATAGAGGACCTTTGGACTAACTCACTAAGCCAATGCGCTCGATCGCATCGTACATACAAAAATAGAGCCAATCATATCAAAACCAAGTATGCCCGATTGAACACATCTTACATCCAATCCGGACACACATCAATCGGCGCGGCAAAGCATCGTGGTAAAGGGTTTTAACCCCTCCCCATAAGGGATCTTTCATTCCACTTACTAAGCCCATGCGCTTGATTGAACCATGCATAAAAAGATAAGATATAATATCAAACTAAGTATGCCCGATTGAACGTATCTTGCATCCAACCGAACACATATCAACCGGCGCGGCGAAGTAGTGTCACAAAGGTGGCCTTTTTTCGGCTCTTCGTCTCTCAAATAGAGGACCTTGGACTAACTCACTAAGCCCATGTGCTCGATTGAATCATGCATAAATAAACACATACAGAATTCAAGTGACGAAAAATAAACAAACCAAAGCAACACAAGGCAAAAGATAGTGCCGTTTACTCAAGCGGTACGTGGAGTTGTGTCCCGAGTACAGATCATATTACCGTCCATTCGGAATCGGCTATGAAATTATGTCCGGGTTTCCATCCGATATACCGCGAGAGTTAACACATTTCTCATTCATCCAATACCCACAACACACATCATACATAAACAAGATTCAACGAATAAGTAAATATAATCAAAATAAATAACAAAAATCACGTATAGATGTGTGTGAAAAGTACCCTCAGGTCTAACCTTTTAAGCCGTCTCTCGGACTCGCGTTTCACGAAGATCGGAAGGGGTAAAGCTCCGCAACTTTTCTAGTTCACTGGTTTGCTTTTTCCTTCGCTGTTTTGCCGCTCAAGCTACTGTTTCGAGTCCGTTTTGCTGCTGTTTCCTTGTGGTTTCGCTGCCGTTCTGCTCCTGTTCGGCCTCTGTTTTGCTGCTCACTGCTCAGGCCACCTGTTTTGATGTTTCAACGAACTATTCCAAGTTTTTGTAGGTTCTTAGTGCAGTTGTGTGTGATTAGTTTTAAGATTATGAATGCAGTTTTTATGTTACTGTTTTTAAGGTTTTTAGGGACTGTTTTAAGAGGATTTGGGCTGCTGTTTTAAGGTGATTCAGGGGCTGTTTAGGCGTGTTTTAGGGGGCTGGTTTTGAGTGTTTATTAGGGGGTGTTTCAGTGGTTGTAAGGGCTGTATGGGGGGATGTGTTCTCGGTGAAGGAGGGGAGTGTTTTGATTCGGCTAAGGAGGGTTATTGCTTGTGGTGGTCTCGGTTATGGTGGAGGATTGAGGCTCTTGTTGTCTCGGCTATGGAGGAGATGGTTAGGGCTATTTGTTCTCTTTTTTGTGTATATGTGAAGTGTCTTGGGCGTGTATTAGAGAGAGTGGAGAGATGAAGAGAATTATTCTTTACTTGTTATGGTTCTATTGCCGTGAATTGTAAGAGATTAGAGGGAGTTGGGCATGAATTATATGTGTCCAGGAGAGGATGGCTTTGGTTAGGGGTTTATTTATATAGAAGATAGCTAGGGTTTGCCCTTGTCTCACAAGGAAGAGATCTAGTTTCCAAATTAGGAGTCCTAAGAATGGTATACACAAGATTGAGGGGGGACAAAATATTTTAAATTAGGAAGTCAACTATTTTAAATTGGTAGATGTCTTATTAGATTAGGAAGTCAAATATTTGATTGGTTTTAATTGGTTAGGATTGATTTTAATTAGGCATATCTTCTTTTTAATTTTAGTATATGATATATTCAAATTATTTAAATTAGGCATGACATTAGTTTAAGTTTGGTAAATGGTTTAAATATTTTATTTAATGTTTAATGATTAAATTAATATTTATTTATTTAATTTGGGATGTGTTTTATGGGCTTTGGGGAGCTAAATGGGCTGGGGTGTGAGGCTAGCAGCAAAACCAGAATTACCGACACCGTTCGAACGCTTCCTCGAACGCGACATGAACGCCCGCAATCTGTTTGCCGTTCGAACGAAGTAACGAACGCAGCACTAACGAAGACAGTGAGCTTGTTTATTCTGAATTTCCCCTTCCGATATCCGTTTCCCGCGGCTTCTGTGACTCAAAAGGTAGTGCCTCCAAATGAGACTCATCATCGGGTTTCACATGCAAAAATACAATGCCTACAATGTCACATGCAAGGCCTGAGGCTGGAATAATATATGCCCCGTACGAAGCATATATCAGACTACAAGCAACTAGTCTCTTTAATCGGATAATCATGACCATGTCATATTATCCCAATGGTTGCAACCAATTAGAGTACCAGTTTTGTATCTCTGCGTGATCATCATCTCCATATGACTGAAGTGATACTTCCATCCTGACATCACACCTAATACACTACGATTCTCAATAAACCCAGAAGAGGCGTACACAGAACTTGTTAAAGTCCTGGACGACCAAAACCAAAACGTATTGATTGTCGCAAGTACTAGCGATGCAAGTCTCAGGTTAAGACCAAATACATCTACCCTGATGCGGATTCCCATAGACACATAGTCATACTACCAATGGGATTCCGCAGGGTCTATCCAGAGTGAAGCTGTTTCCGTACCATCGGTAAACACAACCTCTTATCACACTTGCATAAGTATCCAATACTTAAATATGTGAGAACTATGCTGTTACGCTTCCATAACACGCACAAGTGCAATACTAGTCTATTCCACATTATCGATGTCCAGTCTCGATAATACTACGACTAGGGATATTTAATGATTAAACCTTTATGGATTGATACTGTCTCATATCTTATAATCTGGAACTAATCATAAGGACTTTTATCATTTATATATTTAAGTAATCAAATTACAAAATGATAAAATACAATTTCCATTGCTACATAGTTAATTTGTACAAAAACCACAATGTCTTTTAAAATAGTGACGCTATGGGTCATAATTGTCTAACATATAAAAGAGAGCATGAAAGCCCTAGTTGTGAAGGTGGAATATGATTCAAGGTAAGAAATTGATCTTCACCCAAATTGTTGTATATTGAGTTTTGATGTTTTGATGATTATAGTATGTTGGTGATTTGATTGTGATGATGAATGAATGATGATTGTGTTAGGAAATGGTGATTGTGGGAAACCCCCAAATTGTTAAATTTTGGTTATAAACTAATAAAGTATATAGAATGGATGTGAGTAAATATTGAGAATGATATTGATGGTGTTTTAGATAATCATTGAGGCTATTTGCTTGTGTAGAATGAATGGGGGAAAGTGTTGAGCAAATTGATTATGAAAACAAGAAGTTAATACCAGAATTTGGTCTTGCGTCACGACTCAGAATGGTACGTGTCGTGACGTGAACTGGGAATTTCCCAAAAATGCTTCTGGATTGATGCGCATCGCGACGCGAAAGATCGTGTGTCACGACGGGTACTGGAAATGTTTGGGTATGTTTCTGGATGATGCGTGTTGCGACGCGCAATGCCCTACGTCACGACGCATGATCAAAAGTTTACCCAAATCAGTTTTGAATTATCCCATTTCCACCCTAGCATATTAGAGGTCGTCTTATAGGTCTCGTAACAGTTCGTATACATACCTTACATCAAGACACTAGCACGATAAGCCTTGTAGATAAAACATATTGATGTATTAATAAGCTTAGCTAAGTTCTGAAGCTCATTTTACAACTTATAAGCTAATCAAGTTTCTGATTATAGGTTGTCCACAGGAACCATGATCGTTTTTGATGAGGGACTCAGTGCCAGCCAAATTCCAAAATCTGTGAGTGGATATTTTCTTTTAGGTTGATTTTCATTATGTTGTTGCTTAAATCAGACTTACTTAGTTATATTTTGTTTAGCATGTTTAAAAAATGATTTAGGAAATAAATATTTTTAAACATGAGATTTATGTTTTCGAGGCATGAAGGAAAAACCCACCTCAGTATGTAACTTGTTACAGACTTGGAATTGATGGATGACATGTGCACATATAAATGACTAGGGGGACGACGATAAGTAACTGACCGGTGTTGTCACACGCGTATAACGCAAGCGCACATATCGTTCAAGTAGTATAAAAAGTATCGATCTCACGAGGACTTAATACTTAAGCTATTAATTTATGAAGCCAAATGATTACAAGTATCTAACAGATTGATTGTTTGATTTGATGATGACTTAAACTTAAAAACTAGTAAATAAAATGGCGCAAAAGTAGGTTGAGGAAAATTCAAATTTATAAAACTATCTAGGGTTGTGAATCTTTCCAATATCTTCTTAAAGATGAAGTGGTTATCATATGGTTGTGTAATATATTAACACAAAATTATGTAAAAACCTCTGTCGATGGTCGGATGTAAATACCCAGTGTAACCCAATTAATCATATGTCTATGTCAACTAAGTTACCTGTATTCATTAAGATTAAGTTCCAATTGTGGTTACCCCCGCCCGACAGGTATATGTCTATCCTGTAAGGAAATCTATTAAAAGGGTTATATATCCTCAAGGAAAATCGTGGGCTATTAAGTCTAAGGCTAAAACCTAAAATTCATTCGTCAAGTTTATTTTAAGTTTACCAGATCAATCTTATTAGTGGCCAGTTAACAAGACACATTAAGCTTAAGACTTAATAAGTAAACATTTATATTACCCAAATTATAAAATAACCCCTTATAACCCGGTGATATTGGAATTCATCATAACCCCAGATAACAGACTTAGCTACAACACATATTTACGACTAGTAAAAACTTTAATAAAATAAAAGACATAAAGTAAATGCTGGAAATTAAAAAGGAAAAGTACAATAAAAGAAAATGATGTGGTTAGAGGATCCACTTCTATTACTACTATTTTAGATATCTCCCTTAATATAATATATTAACTTGTGTGATATTACCAACCAGCCATATAGGCGGTATCCTGATTAAGTCAAATTAATATTTAATTACCAACTGACCAACCAGGCGGTATCCATGCTTAGTCAGGTTAAAACCAATTTATAATTAATTACCAACCTACCAATATAGCGGTATCCTCATTAAGTCAGTTTTTAAATAGTTATTATATTATAATTAAGGGAGATTAATCTAAATAACAATAAAAAAACTTTACTTTTTACCCCAGCAGGGGGGAGTTACCTCATTATTACTGAAAAGTAAAAACGGAAAAAGTAAAGAAAGGAAATTACTGTGCGTAAAAATAAAATTAATTACAGAACTGAAATTAAACAAACAAGATACAATCTTCTTAGTATTCTTAAGGAATTACAGAGAAGAAGGTATGAATCTGAAATGAAAATTTCGAGCTGAATTTATAGACGTCGATAGGCCTTCTGCGTCGCGACGCGCAACCCTTGCGCGTCACGACATGCCGTGAATTGCGGCGACATTTGCGGATCGGCTGACACGTGACTGTTAGATAATTATAACCCATAGCATCACTATTTTATAAAGAACATGGTGTTCTTGTACAAAATTAACTATGTGACAAAGGAAATTGCTCTTTTATCATTTGTAATTGGATTACCTGGATATATAAATGATAAAAGTCCATATGATTAGTACCAGATTAATAAGATATAAGACAGTATTAATCCACGTAAGGTTTAATCATTAAATATCCTTAGTCGTAGTATTATCGAGATTGGACATCGATAATGCGGATTAGGCTAGTATTACATTTGTGCGCGTTATGGAAGCTTAACGACATAGTTTTCATATATTTGGGTATTACATACTCATGCAAGTGTGATAGGAGGTTTTGTTTGCCGATGGTACGGGAACAGCTTCACTCTGGATAGACCCATCAGAATCTCATTGGTTGTATGACTATGTGTCTATGGGAATCCGAATCAGGGTAGGTGTATATGGTCTTAACCTGAGACTTGCATCGCTAATACTTGCGACAATCAGTATACTTTGGTTTTGGTCGTCCGGGGCTTTAACAGGTTTTATGTACGCCTCTTCTGGGTATACTGAGAATCATAGTGTTTTGGGTGTGATGTCAAGATGGAAGTATCACTTTAGTCATATGAAGATGATGATCACGTAGAGATACAGAACTGGTACTCTATAGTGCTATAGCCATCGGGAAAGTATGACTAGGTCATGACTTTCCGATCATAAAGATACTAGTTGCTAGTGATCTGATATATGCTTCGTACGGGGCAGACACAACTCCAGCCCCAGACCTAACATGTGATATCCGATACTGGATCGTAATACGCAATACAATGTATACTAGAAGATTGTAATACAGTCTCATCCCTGATGATCTGTTCATATTCCGTAAAATAGTCGGTGCCAGGAATAATATTACTCCGATTTTCATCGAGTTTTACTTTCCTCCCACTTACCACTGCATATAGGAATTCCTCTTAGGAAAACCACATGGAGAGCAACAATTATATTGTTCTCTTGTGAGTTGTATAAGTATTATACTTTGGTTTCCCTATGACAACCTACAAATAGGAACTTATCCGATTTGGGTTCTATTTTGGTACCATCCAAACATTCAATTATATGCCCATCATCCCAAATCTTCAGGAATGAGAAACTCGGTTTCTTTCCTGTTCATATCTAATATGAAGTTTGTCTAACAGATTTACATGGAACCTTATTCAAAATAAGTATTGCAATGTTTAATGGATATCTTGTGAAGGAAATTGGTAGCTCGGAGCGACTCATCATTAACCTTACCATGTCCAACAAAGTTCGGTTTCTCTGTTCGGACACACCGTCAAATTGAGGTGTCCTGGGAGGAGTCCACTGTTAAAGAATACTATACTCTTTCAAGTAATCTTGAAACTCATATGTTTAAGTATTTTACACTATGGTCCGACCGTAATATTTTTAATACTTTTACCGATCTGTTTTCTTACTTCGTTTCGAAACCCTTTGAATTACTCAAAAGTTTCTGACTTGTGTTTTATAAGATACCCATAACCGTAATGTGATGCCACATCCGTAAGGTTACGAAGTATTTATATCCACATCAAACCTAGCTAGACATGGCCCCACTTACGTCACTATGAATGAGGGCTAACAGATCGGTGGCACTTGCTCTTTTACCAAGTAAAAGGCGTTTTAGGCACTTTGCCTAATAAACTAGATTCATAGACATCATTTGAATTAGAATCAAATCTGTCCTAGTATCCATTCTTCGAAGTATGGATATACGAATCTTGTTTAATGTGTCCCAGACAACAATGCCACTTTTAAGTCTCAACAGATTTATACAATTTGAGCTTTTGTTTGTCATATTATATGTTTGAGACTTGTTTATATTCAAAATATAAATACTATTATTCACATCTAATGTGTATATCTCAATATCATCTTTATAAACAAAACACCTAGTGTTCTGGAACATAAAGGTATACCCGCAACAGGTTAAACTAGATATAAAGATAATGTTTCTAGTCAAACTAGGTACATTAAAACAGTTTCCTAATTTAAGTACATGCCCAAAGGGCAGTTCCAAAACTTAGGTTTCTACGGCCAAAACAACGACTCATGTCCTGTTTCTGACTCATAGGTCGATCTCAACTGAAGTCAGTCTCATGCTAATCAGCAGATCCCGCACATCAGTACATATATTTATGTACCACATCCAGTATCTAAAATCCAATTTTAAAACCAGCAGTGGACATGTTTATAACAAACATACCTGAAGTCGGAGCCTTGCCCGTCTTCACTTCCTTCATGTCTGCCTTTGTTCATACTGCAGTCACGCTTCCAGTGACCCCGTTTACCACAGTTTAGGCAGACATCTTGGGATATGTCATTTGTCTTCCTAGAAGACTGTGACAATTTTGCCTTTTCCCTTATTTCATATCCCTATAAGCCTTCGGCCAAGCCTTGACCTTCTGGGATGTTGAAGTAAGATGCGCCTTGCGCTTCTTGCCCTTTTGCAATCTCTAGCTCTGTCTCATTGAGTATAGCTATTAACTCTCCAAGAGTTTTCTTTTGCAATCAGTATTTCTAAGTTCTAAGAATAGATCTATGAAGATCCTTCAATTTCAATATCATACTATAAGGATCTAATCCTTAGTTCTGACGAATAAATTAATGAGTCTTTGCGGCAAGCATAAAGGATTGAGCACTAAAGTTTTCATCACGATGAGTCTTCCAAAGCTCATGCTCTATTATTTGCTCAACTCTGGGCTTAGGCCCGAGAGGTCGCTCTATCAAATAGATTAACTTCTCAACTCCCAGGACTATCCTGAGATTCATTTCCTAATATGAAAATTTACGCCGTTAAAGATATTTTCACCTAGGATTATGTTCTTTTACGCTAATCTTTCATCTATATTGATTGTTATAGTCCAACTATCCAATCAACGATTTCGAGTACAATCAGACGTAATGATTACTATAGTCTAACTATATAACCAACTATAAATGATCGGTTAAATTCAATATATTGATTACTATAATCCAATTATATAATCAACTATAAATGAAGTAGTTTGAATACAGTCCAACTGGTTAATTAAAACAACAATAGAATATTAGTCCAACTAATATATATAAATTTTTTAATGATGAAAAATGAAATTAGCGCGTATTGGCAAGTATCTAAACGAAATTGCAAATTTAATACTTGCCTCCCACTATTTTTCGACGAGCCTATAACCCTTTGTGGAGTACTCGGGAAACCTAATTTCCTAGTGGGCTAGGATCCCGTTAAATAACACACAACATTGACTTTGGCCAACAAGTTGTATGAAACTTAACTAGGTAGACCTCTAAGATCCATTGGATCCCATCTAATTCCTAGATCCAGTAGGTGGACCTCCAAGTCCGAAACATATATCCAATATATGCCAATATATCTGATATATTCCCTAACCTTTTTCCTCTGAATCAACTAAGCCTTGGCTTTGGCTCAACAAGCTTAATGAAACCAGTTAAGCGTGACCCATTGACAGTGGGAAAGCTTCGTAATCAAGGCCGATGAACAAGAAGTGACCTTGACTTTGGCCAACAAATCACAACTTGCCCAAGGCGTGCGATATGGAACATGTTGGACAATTATGACCCATATCGTCACTATTTGTACAGATCATGGTGTTGTTGTACAAATTAACTATGTGATAAAGAAGATTGCACTCTTATCATTTGTGATTAGATCACCTAGATATATAAATGATATGAGGTCTCTATGATTTGTTCCTGGACGGAGAATGATATGAGACAGTATCAGTCCACGAAGGATAAATCATTAATATCCCTAGTCAGAGTATTATCGAGATTGGACATCGATGAATACGTAAAAGACTGGTATTACACATGTGCGCGTTGTGAGGGCACAACAACATAGTTCTCGTATATTTGGGTATAGGATACTCATGCAAGTGTAATAGGAGGTTGTGTTTTACCGATGGTACGGGAAACAGCTTCGCTCTGGATAGACCCCCTCGAAATTACATTGGTAGTATGACTAAGTGTCTATGGAAGTCCGAAATCAGGGTAGGTGTATTTGGTCTTAACCTGAGACTTGCACCCCTAATACTTACGACAATCAATATACTTTGGTTGCGGTCGTCCAGGGCTTTAACAGGTTCTGTGTACGCCTATGCTGGGTATATTGAGAATCGTAGTGTGTTGGGTATGATGTCAATACGGAAGTGTCACTCCAGTCATATGGAGATGATGATCGCGTAGGGATACATAACTGGTTCTCTAAAAAGGTTACAACCGTCGGGATAATATGACTTGGTCATGATTATCCGATATTAAAGAGACTAGTTGCTCGTCATCCGATATATGCTTCGTACAGGGTAGACACTGTACCAGCCTCAGGCCTTGCATGTGATCATCCGATACTGGATCGACATATGCAATATTACGTATACTATGCCTGATATAGATCATTTATTCCTGTAAGGATATTTCTGGAGAATTGGGTAGGCATGGCGCTTTGCTAGAAGCCAACCTTGTCTTGTAAATAGGTATAAACGTAGTACGAGGTACTTATGTGTTCGGATAGTCCGACGACCGAATTTACTGCCAACATATCTGGGGATCTCATGGGTCGCTTCCCAAAGATTCACCGATGACGTTTGACTCGCACTTTTAATTAATCTGGGATTAATAAGATGAGAGAGAAAATTAATTTGCGATTAATTGCGAAGATATTTTATCTGGGATAAAATATCATTTAAAAATAGATAACGATTAATTTGGAATTAATCGATTAATTAATATATTTGATATGTTAAACGAAATTGGATTTCGACGCGGAATTAAAATTAGATTTTAATTCGGGCGAACGAATTAATTTAGAATTAATTCGTTAGCGACATGAATAGTGACTTCGCTAGGCGTAATCATTTAATTACGTCGCAACAGAAAATTTGTTAATTTGGAATTAGCGAACCCGAGCCCGAGATTACTTGCGAGCGCATTCACATTTCGAATTCGAGTGCGGCACGCAAGTCAAATCAAGCGTCAAATCGCTAGTCGCATCTAGCGTCACATCAAGCGTCAAATCATGTCACTTTGAGTGATGTGACTTGATAACTTGTGATTGATGTGATTGAGTGATGTGTGTGGTTGGCATTTGTGGGCATTAATTGCTTTGACTTTTGGAACCAAAATTGTGTATTTGATTTTAGAAATCAATTACCAATTTCAATTAACACATTTATCTCTCTCTCTCTCCTCCATTTCTCTCTTCATCTCTCACGCCCACTAGGGCTGAATTTTCTTTTGTTCTTGGCAGTGAACTGCCGTGAAAATGGAGGAAGAAAAGGGAAGCAAGTGCGATTTTGTTGCAAAATCAAGAGTGCTAGCACACTCCGGGATCATGCAAAGGTGATAGGGAAGTCCACCCATGAGCCGGGAATCATTTGACGAAGCTTGGAGCTTAAAATTTGAAGATGAAGCCAAATCCTTGGAGGCCAAAAACAGCCACTGCCGAGCAGTTCACAGTGAGCAGAAAGTTGAGTTTTGTTGCCTCGCGCGTCGCTCAACCGATCGATGTGAGTATTCTACAACTCCCTCATTGTATTCACTTATGTTTCATGCTTGTTTATTGATCCTTGGGACCTTAGCAAACTCCAACAGTGGTATCAGAGCTTGGAAAGCATGAAACGAACTTATGGTTAAAATTTGGGAAAATTGATTTTAAGCATGAATAATGAAATTGGATGATTTAATATGCTTAATTGATGTTTTGTGGATGATTGATTGGATCAATTTGAAGAAATTGTGATTGGATTATTTTTTTCCCCAATTTTGTGTTGGCCAAATGGTTTGATGCCTTAAATGTCTTGGTGATTTTTGATTTTAATCATTGGATGAGTTAGAATCATTCGGGAATGTGATTTAATGTCGATTGTGGAATTAATTGGATTGAATTCGAATCGGACATAAAATCCCCAATATTGCCGAGACATAAAGAAGCATGAATGGGTTTGATTTTTTGATCAAAATGTGTTGGACACTAATTAATATTAATGAGCATGATTAATTAGGCTAATTGATGTTTTAGAAATGTTAATTGGGTAATTAATTATGTAATGCACTTTATTTAATTAAATTGGGAATTTGGAATTTGGTAATTTAATTAAATTGGGCCTTAAATTGGATTTGGGCTTGTAGTGTTGTAATTGGGCTTAGTTGTACTAAGTTGGGTTTAGGCAAAATTGGTTGGATCCAATTGGGCCCAAAACCGCATCTATAAAGCCCAAATGCGACTAATGGACCTTTAAAGTTTAATTGGGCCTAATGGGCCTAAATTGATTTTTGGGCTTATGGGGTAACTCCTGGATTGGACTTTGGTTATTGGGTTCGACCCGAGTTGACCAAAAGTCCACGCCTTAAAGAAATTAATTAAAAGCCCATTGGACTTTAATTAAATTAACGTTGGACTTTAATCGGGCTTTGAGACCCGTAACGATTAGATTTGGAATTTAAATCGTAAAGGTCGTAAATAAAGTGTGATATTTAATTTGGAATTAAATAGTGAATTAGTATTAAATACAAATTGAATTGGATTTAATTGTGTAGTTTAATTTAATTCGAGAATTCGTACTTTGAGTACTTATTCGAAAAACGAGTTTGACTCGCGCAAAATCAAATCATTGTTTGAACATTGGATGGTCACTAATTATCAGATTAATTAATTTGATTAGATTGATTGATAACATGCTTGTGTGAATACATGGTTACGATGCATGAATAATGTATATCGAATGGATATTAGATGGGTGGGGCAATTTTAAAAATTGTTGTAATAAATTTGATTTATTAATTGGACCTGCGTGTCCAGCCTTATTACCTCCTTATTCTTTGTATTCTCTTCTCACCTATTCCCCTCAATGTAAATGAGGTTTCTTTATAAGTGTAGTGTAACGGGTAGAAGAAATATTTGTGCTAGCGGGAGAGAGAAAGGGAGAGATTTGATCTAGGATCATTGTGTAAAGTATCCATCCACATATAATTATTATTTTATCATATGCGCTTTATTATGTGTTTAGAATGCATGTTTAAGGGTGTATGATGATGAGACCTTAACAAAGATAATAAATTGGTTGCCAATTTGCACTCGAAAAACCCTTGCAAAATATTAAGTTTTTTTTCCTTCCATTGAGTGATTCTTACTCAAGATCCGAGACTGGCATTGGCTTGTTGGCCAAAGTCAAGGCCTTTGTCCGTCGAGGATGTGTTTGAATCACGAAGGCTTTGTTCCATATTGGTGTCTTGTCCAAGTTGTGGTTTGTTGGCCAAAGTCAAGACCACTTCTTGTCCATCGACATTGATTACGAAGCTTTCCATGGTCAATGGGTCACGCTTAACTGGGATCACTAAGTTTGTTGTGCCAAAGCCAAGGCTTAGTTGATTCAAAGGAAAAAGGTTAGGTAATATATTGGATGTATTGGCATATATAAGATATATGTTTCGGACTTGGATGTCCCCATACCGGATCTAGGAATTGGATTGGATCCAATCGATCTTAGAGATCTACCTAGTTAATTATCATACAATTTGTTGGCCAAAGTCAAGATTGTGTGATATTTAACGGGATCCTAGCCCGCTAGGAAACACAGTTTCCCGAGTACTCCACAGAGGGTTAGAGGCTCGCCGAAAAATAGTGGGAGGCAAGAATTGAATTTGCAATACTCGTTTAATTACTTGCCATATGCGCTCAATCACAAATATCATTCGTCATATAAATTAAATGTTAGTTGCACTGATATTTAAATTGTTGTTTTAATAAATAGTTGGACTATATTCAAACTATTCATTTATAGTTGGTTATATAATTGGATTATAGTAATCAATATAATTGATTTTAATCTATTAAATTTATAGTTGATTAAATAGTTGGACTATTGTAATCATTAAATAAATAGTACCAAAATCGTTGATTAAAATAGTTGGACTATTAAAATCAAGATATAATTGAAAGATTGACATTTAAAACATAATCCTAGGGAAAATGTATTTAAATGGTTTAATTTTAAAATTGAGAATAAATTTCAGGATGGTCCTGGAAAATAATAAGTTACTTTATTTGATAAAATAACATATTAAGTCTAAGCCCGGAGTTAAGCAAATAGTAGAGCATGATCTTTGGAAGATTCATGTAATGATAACTTTAGTGCTTAATCCATTAAGCTTGTCGCAGTAGACTCCTTAATTTCTTTGTCAGAACAAAGGATTAGATCCTTAAAGTATGATAAAGAAATTGAAGGATCTTCATAAATCTAAGCTTAGATTTTAGAAGTACTAATATTGCAATAAATAACTCTTGGAGAGTTAATGACTATTCTCAAGGAGATAAAGTCAAAATTTGCAATAGGCAAGTAGCGCAAGGTGCACCTTACTTCGATATTCTAGAAACTCGAGGCTTGGCCAAAGGCTTCTGGAGTGTTGAAAAGTGCAAAGGCAAAATCATTATAATCTTCTAGGGAGATAAAAGACATATCCCAAAATGTCTGCTTAAATTGTGGCAAACAGGATCGCGGAAGCGTGACTGCCGTTTGAACAAAGCAGACATGAAGAATTGAAGATAGGGCAATACTCCGACTTCAAATATGTTTGTCATAATTATGTTCATTACTAGTATTGAAATTAGATTTTAAATACTTAGTGTGGTACATAAAATATATATATTGTTGTTCAGAATCTGCTGTGAGCAGGATACTGACTTCAATTGAGATTTATCTGCGAATTGGAAACGGGACGAAAGTCGTTGTTTTTTAACTGTAGATACCTAACTTTAGGAACTACCCTCGGGTGTGTACTTAAATTAGGGAACTGTTATAATGTAACTAGTTTGACTAGAAACATTATCTCTATATCAGTGTTTAACCCGCTGCGGGTGAACCTTTCTATTCTAGAACACTAAAGTGTTTCATTATATAAAGATGATATTGAGATAAACACATTAGATGTGAATAACATCATTATATTTTGAATATAAATAAAATCTCAAACATATAACATGACACAAATAACTCAAATTGATTTGATCAGTTGAAACATATGTGGCATTGTTGTCTGGGACACAATGAAACAAGACTCATATATCCACGCTTTTGAAGAGTGGGTACCCGGAACGATTTGATTTTACTCAAATAAAGTCTACGAATCTAGTTTATTGGGCAAAATGCCTAAAACACTATTTACTTGGTAAAAGTGCAAATGCCACCGATCTGTTAGCCCTAGTTCATAGTGAAGCAAGTGGGCCCATGTGTAGCTAGGCTAGAGGTGAATATGAATATTTCGTGACCTTTACGAATGTGGCATCACGTTATGGTTATGTGTTTCTTTTGAAGAACACAAATCGGAAACTTTTATAGTTTCGACACGAAATAGACAAACAGATCGGCTAAAGTATTAAACTGTCACGGTAAGACCGTAATGGAAGATACTTAAGCAATAAGTTCTAGTACACTTGAAAGAGTATAGTATTCTTTCAATGAGGACTCCTCCTGGAACACGTCATCCTGACGGTTGTGTCCGAAATGAGTAACCATTTTATTGGACATGATAAGGTTAATCATGAGTCGCTCTGAGCTACCATTTCCTTCAACGGATAAGCAGTAAACAGTGCAGAACTTATTTAGAATAAGGTTCCATAAAAATCTGTATGACAGATATCATATTAGATATGAACAGGAAATAAACCAGGTTTCACATTCCTGAATATTTGGGATGTTTGGCATATGTTTGGATGATACCAAACTAAAAACAAATTGGATAAGTGCCAATTGTAAGTTATCCTAGGGATACCATAAGTATAGTACTACAACTCACAAGAGAACAATTAGATTGTTGCTCACCATGCGGTTTTCCTAAGAAGAATACCGA